>PVJC01000510.1:0-122550 GCA_004026665.1 Murina feae
GTCCCACTGCAATCTTTCCTGCACCCAGAGGTGGTGACTGTCCTCCCTGCCTTTAACCACTGTGGTGGCTTCTGCTTTTCTCCCCAGGTCAACTACTGAGCCAACCCTTTTTAAAAAAAGTCAGTTCTTATAGCTGCTGTGACAAGTAAATACTCCTTTTCTTCCTAGCTCGTTGGCTGGATTTTTTCTTTTCTTTTCAGAGCTCTGTTCTTTCTTCCATGATTAAATGTGGGGTCCTGTCCTCCCCCCTTCTCTTTCTTACATTTCCCTAGTAAATTCCTTCACTTTCATAGCTTCAATACAAACCTCTAGGTAGGTGATTCACAATTTATAGCCCCAGTTCCTAAATGTATTCTTAAATGTGGCTCTATTTTTCAAATGGCCCACTGAATATTTCCACTTGCATATTTTATCTATGGTTCCTCTGAAATCTCCCTTTGGCTGCAAAATAAGAAAATAGTGCAGAGAACTGTATAATGCCCTTGCAGCTTCTAGGTCATTTCATTCTAGATTTTCCTTCAGATAAAAGGGACAGAGAGTGGTGGAGGGAGCCAGCACGGGACTAACTAACATTTACTGAATGCCTACTGTGTGCAAGGCACTGTGGTCTCTCCTGATTGACATAGGTGAACATCTTCCAGGATTGCTTTCAAATAGTAAATAATAGGGGCTGATCAGACACAGATAAGGAATCTGCAGGAGTAGCATTGCAGTCACTGAAACTCCAGTGGAGGTTACAGCCACACCAAAGGAAATGAGATCTCTGTTTGATGCAATAAATAAGACAGCCTTTCAAACGACTTTCAAAGAGTTTCTGCTAAAGGTATCTTAGGGTTTGCAAAAAAAAAAAAAAAAGACACATTCTTCCTGTAAGAAAGAGCTAGTTTCTTGGGGAAGTGGATTATAAAATACACTTGTAGTTCTCCTTTTTCCCTCTTGATAAAAGTGCGTAGAGACTTCTAGGGCCCCAACTAAGGTCCTGGTAGCATTTCTTCAATTCTATGAATAGACTTCACTCAGTGAACGTCAAGTTTCTGGTTGTCATGAGGTGGGCATATGCCCTGTTATATCTGTGTCACATTCTTCAGTGGAGCTCTTACTGGTAGGCCAGTTGCAGAGCTGCGTGTGTTCGAAGTCATACCTACTCCTCTAGCTTTCCTTTTCTGAGGGAACTCTGAGAAGCATAATTAAACCAATCACCTGGCTTAATGTGGAGCAGATTCTGTAGATATTTCGAGAGGACTCTGATGGCCTAGAATGGTTTCTGAAGCTATGTTTTCCAGAATAATCTTAAAAAGTGTAGTTGTATCTTTCTTCAAAAATACAGAATAACATGACCTTTGTTCTGTTTTATTTTCATATCAATAATGCATACAGGAGTTTCCTGATGCACGAAAGATGTGATGGAACGCAGACTGATTAGAATAAATGAAATGCCATTCTCCAAGAAGAAGCAACCTATTAGGTTGCCATATGGCTTGAATTATATTAGTTTATCCCTCTTTTTCTTTTTATTGGATTGAATAAGGATTTTTGAGTGTTAACTGATTCTTTTTTCCTCCGTTTTGGTTTGTTTATATTGCTGTAAATATTCTTGTAGAGCAATTGTGACTCTCCTCATTGACCATATTCTCTGAAGGCTCATTCTAGGACACTGCTGTTAAATGTTGTGTATTAGACATAAATTATCCTGCATTGTTTGTACCTCTTACTGTATTGTCTCTCTTATTGTCAGTGGCTTTGAGGATCATGATTCGTGAATTTGGCTAATCCTGTGAAGCAGATGAGATTTTAGCTCACTCCTTGATAGCTGCACTGGCTCAGTCTCAGCTAAAGCCTTATTTTCATTAAAGGAGCAGACATGCTGAGGAAGAAAGTGCTATTTTTACATAGGGACTTTTTCTACCGAAACCACATGATAACACTATGCTGTTAAAATGATCTCAAGTATGCTGAGTTAGCTGAAGAAACAATGCAGTGTTGCCAAAACCAAGACAATCCTATTCTCGCCCCTTCTTCCAGGTACCCCAGCTCTTCTTGGTGGTCAAGTGGGAAGACTGGGAAGGTTGCTGTTGGGAATATACAAGTTACAGGCAAAGTGGAGCTCACATATGGTTGGTTATCTACAAGAATTATTCAAAGTCTTGATTATTGCCACCAGTTACTGAGATATGAAAAGTTTTTTTTTTTATAAAGGGACCTTTATAACGCTCATCAACATTGCCCCAGGACATATTAACCTGGGATAAAGATATAAGCATGATAGCATTAATAGAATAGTATTTCTCTGACCCCATTCCTCAACATTCTGCAGAAAACCCATTCCTTCTCAAATTAGCCATGTCTTTAAAATGTTTCCTACGAGATCTTAAAGAATTCCTCTTAGCTAACACTATTTTACTCCTCTCTAGCTCCTGGCTTCCTGTGGAGGTTTTTATTGTCAATGTGTCCATGACTTAATGAAAATTGATCTTTGTTGCATACTTACATATAACAAGCATTTTAGCAGATTTCTCAATTTATCTTCAGTCATAGTTAATCAAATAACACTTGATTTAATGTTTTAATTTTTTCCACATGAATTAACAGGTATACAAATAAGGAAAGTCTTAAACATAAGGTTGAGATTTATAAAAATCTCATTTTGCAATAAATTCCAAAAACTGCAATAATTTTCACATCTTAGATTATTTAGGGTCAATTCTAATGGCTTTCAAATGTCTCCACAGTCACAAAATTTCTGCTAAAATATCTTCTCCAGAAAAATTCATCATAAATTTTATTTATATTTGGTAAAAATTTCTAAAGTTTTTCTTCTTGGCAAATATTCAAGGAAATAGCTAAATGGTAGTAGATATTAGCATTATTTGATCCATTGCATTAAAATGAGTGTCTAGTTCTTGGTGATATGAATACGGCATTCAAACATTACCCTTTGATATCTTTTGGCAATATCATAGCAGCATCTTTAGTCATTTTAATAGTTTTTACTAGTATTACCTAACAGTTTGAACGTTCATCTGTTGGGTATAGTACCATAATATTTCATGTAAAACATTTCAAATAACTAATGAGTAAATTTTAATAAAACCACAACTTAAGCCAGAAGTACTTATTTAGGTAACCACTAAATTATATCACTGATGTAAATATTTACTTTCTGAATTTGTTTTTAGTTCAAAAGCAATTAATAACTTTAAAAAGGATAAATTACAATTTTAAAGGTAACATTCAAATATTCCACCTACGAACTAAAATTTGTGCTTAAAAAGCAAAAATACTGCATAAATAAACACAAGTGTTCACATAAAATGGAGGAATTAAAGTAACTGAAGTTTTGTGTCTTCATCTTCAAAGTCACCGTGCTATCATTATTTATCACACATCAAAATTTTAAATGCAGACGTACGAAGTGCCACAGGGGTTGTAGAAATTACTGTTAAAACAAATGTGTAGGCTGAGTCCATGTGTATCCAAGGTTAATTGGGTCATTGGAAGTTCTCTGAATTCATTTCTAGACAGAATATAATAAATATTTTTAAAATAACAAAATATGCTAATTTGAAGCTTACATAAATTACAAATAACACTAACTGTAGCAATTGTTTGGAATTTAAGCCAACATAAGACTTTTTTTCAGGGAGGACAATTTTATCACTCATATTGTTAGAACGGCAGAGAATGGTGATAATAAAAAGCAGACCAACTCTTAGTCGGTTTTATTATGGTTTTAAAATTCTCTAGACAAGGCTCTCCCTTCCAGCCTGCCCTGGGGAGGCTGTTCCATGGAAGAGCCACTCGGTAGAGTGTGCCTGAAGGAGTTCTGTGACAAGCAAACTGCAGAGACTTGAAATTGACAACTATAATAAATATTTAAATGCAATAAAGCTTTTTTTAAAAAAAAAAAAAAAGGTTAGGGCTGAGATAGTAATCTAGTGATAAAAATCAAAACAATATTATTTTCTCAGTTTTTAAGATTTGTTATTAGCCAAATTTTGGGGAGGAGAGTCATTTAAATGTGTTACAAACACCTTGTGTAGGATTGCAGCAAGCATCATTCTTTGTGTAAACTGAAGGGGTTGGTCTAGAATTATCTTTAAAGCCCTTTCAGCTCCAACAATGTGTGATAGTTATGTTTTTGTGAATGAAAGAAACTAGCAATCCCCCTTCACTTCCCACAGTTCTCCCATCCCCAATCCTCCAGGGTGGGCTGGGAGAGGAGATTAAACCCACACACCTTTCTGCATTCCTATTATCTCCACACAGGAAAGAGAAGGAAACATAAGCACTAACACTTTTCTCAGGGTCTTTGTGAACCTAAGGATGTCCACAGAGAGGGAGATTGCTCTGCCATGAACCCCATTTCTTATGCAATGGCCGGTCTCCTGGTGCAGTCTGAGGACAAACAAAGGGAACTGACATTGCTCTGCATAAGAATGTCAAGTGAGAGTTAGTTCCTTTCTGGGAAGAAGCAGCTTTGAAATTTGTTGCAAATGGAAAAACTGTGTGTTTTTAAAATTTATGTTTTTTTTTTTAATTTTTCAATTGCAGATTATCTTCAATATTAATTTGTATTAGTTTTAGGTGTACAGCATAGTAGTTAGACAATCATACATTTGACATAGTGTTCCCCTCGGTATTTCTAGCACCCACCTGGCACCATACTTAGTTATTACAATGTTATTGACTATATTCCCTGTGTGTGCCCTATTTATTCTGTAACTACCAATTAGTACTGGAAAAAATAGGTTTTGATTCCACTGTTTCTGAAAATTCACTTTTGTGCTTGGAAATGCAGAGAGAGAGAGAGAAAGAGAGAGAGAGAGAGAGAGAGAGAGAGAGAGAGAGAGATATGCAGATACTACTGGACTACTGAAGTAGGGGTGAGTGTATCATCACCTCACAGCTCACACTGGAGTTTTCTTAAAGGAATATAGAAGATATACATAAAAATAATATCATCTAATAATTATGGGTGTAGTCTTAATAATTGCCTGACACAACAAGTACTTAGTATCCGTGCTTTACACAGACCATATTCACTCGTTTAATCCTCACAACTCTGGATTATGTTAAAAGATAAACTGAGGCATATTAAAAATTTCAAGAGTTTGTCTGAACAAAAATTAATTCGAATCAGGCAGCACTAACCCAGAGGTGGTTAGGAGTGCAGCTGACAAGCTCTGGGAGAGAATTTTATAGAGAAAAGGCTGGAGTAAAATTAGGAAATTATTGATTGGTTGTTTTTGGTTGGTTGTCCTTAGCTTTCAATTTTGCAGTCTTGAAGCATTTACAAGCTTTGATTTTCGTTTGCTGACGTAGGCCACCATGACATTAGAGCCACCATAGCCTAATAGCTTCCCTGCTTAATTGGTTTACTTAATTTCTCTATCTTGCAGTTGAGGAACTGGGGCACAGAGAAGTTCCGTAACTTGCCACAGGACATATAATTTGTATGTGGTAGAATCAGGATTTGAATCCAATTCTTAACAACACACTGCTTTTAAAAAAAAAAAATAATAATAATTTTATTGATTTTTTACAGAGTGGAAGGGAGAAGCATAGAGAGAAACAATGATGAGAGAGAGACAACGATCAGCTGCCTCCTGCACACCCCCTACTGGGGATGTGCCTACAACCAAGGTACATGCCCTTGACCGGAATCAAAACTGGGACCCTTCAGTCCGCAGGCTGATGCTCTTATCCACTGAGCCAAACTGTCCAGGGCCACACTGCTTTTTAATAACTAATATTGATCTAGCATTTACTAGTATCAGGCACTATACTAAGTGCTTTACTTGAGGTAAATCTCACAACATCTCTTTGAGATCTGTAGGGTTATTATCCCATTTTATATAAAACTAGGGGCCCAGTGCACAAAAATGTGTGCACTCAGGAGGTCCCTCAGTCTGGCCTGTGCCCTCTCACAGTCTGGGACCCCTTGGGGGATGTCCACCTGCTGGCATGTCTGGCCAGCCTGGGTAAGGGGCTGATGGCTGCTTGCAGGCTGGCTAAGCACCCCAGTGTGGACCCTCACCCCATTGGGATGTGCCCAGCCTGGGTGAGGAGCTGAGGGCTGTTTTCAGGCTGCCCACAGTCTCTTCAGGGTTCGAGTCCCTACTGGGGTGCCTGGGCAGCCTGGATGAGGATCTGAGGGCCATTTTCAGGCTGCCCACAGTCCCTTCAGGGTTCGAGTCCTTACTGGGGTACCTGGGCAGCCTGGGTGCGGGGCTGAGAGCCGTTTTCAGGCTTTCAGGCTGCCCACAGCTCCCATTGACCCAATGTCCCATCAAGGCTGGTTGGAAGCAGGTTCTGGGGTTTATTTATCTTCTATAATTGAAACACTATTGCTTTAAGCCAGGCCTAGGCAGGTAACGAAGCCTCCTGTTGGCTTCAGCTCTGTGGCTTCTATAATTGAAAGAATGTTGCCTTAGTAGAGGCCCACCTGGCCTATACAAGCAGTTTCCTCCACCACTGGTGCAACGGAAGCCTCCTGTTTGGTTCAGCTCCATGGCTTCTATAATTGCAACTGTGTTGCCGTGAGCAGAGAGAGGCCCAGTCGGTCTAAGCAGACAGTTTACTCCTGGTGCAACGGAAGCTGCCTGTTTACTCTAGCTCTATGACTGCCAGCCTCCTTCTTGGCTGGGTTAATTTGCATACAGCCGCTCTGATTGGCTGGTGGGCGTGGCTTAGGCATCCCAGAGAAATGGTCAATTTCAATATTACTCTTTTATTAGATTAGATACTAGGGGCACAGTGCACGAAATTCATGTAGTGGTGGGGTAGGGGGTGGTCCCTCAGTCTGGCCTGCACACTCTTGCAATCTGACCACTGGATATCCCCCTCGCAATCCAGGATCACTGGCTTCTAACCGCTGGCCAGCCTGCCTGCCTGCCTAATCACCCCTATCTACTCTGCCTACCTGCCTGATCACCCCTAACTGCTCGCCTGCCTGATTGTCCCTAAGCACTCTGCTTGCCTGATCGTCCCTAACTGCTCACCTGCCTGATTACCCCTAACCGCTCTGCCTAATTGCCCCTAAACTTCTCTGCCGGATCACCACTAACCACTCTGCCTGCCTGCCTTCATGATTGCCCCTAACTGCTTGCCTGCCTGATCGCCCCTGCCTGCTCAGTGTGCATCATAGGACTGGTTGTTCAGCTATTCAGTTAATTTGCATATTACCCTTTTATTATATAGGATAATTATATTAAAATGAGTGAGTCAAGACACTGAGGGTTTAAGCGCTCCCTCTCCCACCGCTGTGATTACACAAGAAACAAATAGTAGAGATGGGACTCAAACCCAGATGCTTTCCTGACACAATGTGGGCTCTTAAACACTAAGGAACTTTGCTCCCCTTGAAAGTGGCACATTCTTACAGAGCTAGAAAGCTCAAGTAGGACTGGAAAGTGACTGAAGAGATCCCATATGAGGTTTAACTTTGGAGATTTTCCTTGCATTATGGGGAATGTCTTTAGCAAACAACTCATGAACTCCCCCCTCCTCCCCGCCCCTGCATTGCAGTGTTTTCCAGGCCAGTCTGACCCACGTGGTGTAGACCCTTCAGTGAGCCCCACTGAGTCTCTAGAGGAGGTAGCAGTGCTCTGTAAACAGGACTGTGTAGAAGCAGAGGTTCCACTTTGGGCTGTTTGGAATGTACATGAGAAGGGTCCATATAAGAGCAGCTCCCAGATGGACCACTCAGGAGTGGACTCAGGAGACTACTCTCCTTTCCCCCAAATCCTAAGGAGGAGGCCCTTTGAGGGGGGCCAAGATGAGGGGGAGCTGAAGGGGTCTGACATTTGTTGCACTTTTAGCTCACCTTTGAACCTGGTCTCTTCCTTCTGCAGACACTTTACCATTCAGATGCTTAAGGGCAACTTTAAAAGCCATGCCATCCTTCTCGATCTTATTTTCTTCTTAAGTCCATTCTAACATGAGTTCAAGACATTTAGAAATGACTTTACTCTCTTCAGCCCTGGTGGACTCAGTGCCCAGCTACAAGACCCTGTAAGGAATCACACTGCTTCCCTAGAGACCCCTCAAAAGCTCATCCTTGTCCAATGCATTGCACTTTCCTTCCTTCAATGTTTTCTCTCCCCTCTTCCCTTGCATTTTGAGTGTTTGTGAAGACTTCAATGGTCAGACAGTGTCTGGACTGATATCATTAGAAGCTGTGCAAAGTCAGGCTTAGTCCATACAAACTTCAGACACTGCTTTACAGTAGAGCACAGTAGTGGAGAGGGCGATCTGCCCACTTTGGAGGGAGGGAAGATTTGTTGTTGTTTTTTTTAAAAAATATATTTTATTGATTTTTTACAGAGAAGAAGGGAGAGGAATAGAGAGTTAGAAACATCGATGAGAGAGAAACATCGATCAGCTGCCTCCTGCACACCCTCTACTGGGTATATGCCCGCAACCAAGGTACATGCCCTTGCCTGGAATCAAACCTGGGACCCTTCAGAACGCAGGCCAACGCTCTATTCACTGAGCCAAACCGGTCAGTGCCGGAGGAAAGATTTGTATGAGCCCTGGGACCTGTTTTTTTGTGTTTTTTTTTTTAATAGATGCCAGAAAAAGTCTGATGCCTCCTGGGGGGGGGGGGGGGGGGGGCGGGAAACATTATTAATGACTGTTGGAAAGAAGTAATAACTATTGAATTGAGGTTTAAGTTGTTAAAGGATAATTTTTTCAAAATTAAGTCAAGACTTTCATACAAATATGAAATGGAGAAGTACTGGAGATTTTATAGAAATCTTTCATTAAAGAGGAAACCAATAAGATGTTAACAATCAGTTAAAGAGAAACATCTGAAGAAGAGGCAATTTGGAATGGGACAATGAAATTGCTAATAAATGCAAAACTTATCAGGCCAAAAAAATGTAATGTTTGGAATCTTCTTTTCTACAATGGAAAATCAAATGGACCTCTACAAAATGAAAATCATTTGCATCTCTGTGGACAAGAATTATCTGCATCATTGTTAGTGTTGTGTAATTTACAGAGTCATAAAGTAGCCCTATCAAAGGCAGGGAAAGGCACAGACCCCAATAAAATCAGACAAGCCCTGAAGGTCTTCTAGACAATGCTTAGCTTTCTACTGAAAAGACACCCAGTAATCTTTTGCATGTTTAAAGTCTTTCACAATTTTTTTTCCTGAAGGATTCATAAATAAAAACTTAGTTATCAAATACAGCAACCTGGAGAATTTCTTGAGTAGACTCCTTAAAATAGTAATTGATATTCAAAGAGGGTCTCTGTTAGCTTGTTACCGCTCTCCTGCCTTACCTCCCATTTCCTCTGTTATCTCTGTTCCAAGCTGTCATCATGAAGATTTGGTACTGGAGAAATGTAGAAAAGTTTAATATTGCATCCAACAAAGTTTGGCTTAAGACATGTAATTGTCATATCCATATTGGCAGGTGGTTTACTTCTGACACTTTCAAATAACCTGCAGAAAGTTGATTACTTACCATCCCCCCGCCCTCCCTGTTGGCTGCAAATAGTCTCAAAATCAGGCAAAATAAGGGCTGTTTCTCAGCATACTTTATATTCATTTGCTATATCCAACTTTAAGATAAAAGTATTGCCCAGCGGACAGTTTATTGGTATAAAAAAACAAAACAAAACACTCTCTCTCCCTCCCTGTTTTAATGGCAGAGCCCTTAGCTGACATGTAAGACAGAACCCCTGACGTAAGTTTCCCATGTTATCCCCAGCATCTCTTCCTGGCTCCAGGCTCCTGACACACTGGAGCAGCATTCTCTCCCCCTGGCTCTGAGCTTCACTGGGCCAGTCCATACCTGTTCCCTCCCACTTTTCTGGATCTTCTGTTCACACTAGGAGCCAGAAATGTTCAGGACCACAGTGTTAGAGCCTCCAGGAATTTCCCTTGGCTCAAGGGCAAGAGATCATGCCCACCAGTAGCCAAATATTAAAGTTCATGCTCAGTAGGATCATTATCCAAGCATAAGTGAGGATAAGATATTGAAATTTCAAATAGCTGCATAAGAACAGCCTACTGAAGATAATTCTCAAAAGAAAGTACAATGAGATATTACCCCCCTCACAAAGTTGGAAAAGATTAAAACAAAATAAAATACCCATTGCCAAAGAGGGTGTGATGGGGTTGTTTTTTACTAGTATATTGGTAAAGACACTTGTGAAATTAGGTGGCTCCATGATCTGGAGCCTTAGAATTTCAGACCTCTTGATCTACCAACTTCTCTTCTGGGGATAATTCAAAATACAGTGAAAAGTTCATGCATAAAAAGGTGTATTTCAGTATTATCCTATATAATAAAAGTGTAATATGTAAATCGACCAAACGGCAGAACAACCGGTCACTATGAGTGCACTGACCACCAGGGGGCAGAGACTCAACACAGGAGCTGTCCCCTGGTGGTCAGTGCACTCCCACAGAGGGAGCACCGCTCAGCCAGAAGCCAGGCTCACAGCTAGAGAGCACAGCGGTGGTAGTCAGAGCCTCTCCTGCCTCTGCTGCAGGCAGGCAGTAAGGAGTGAGGGGTCCCAGACTGCAAGAGTCCCAGACTGTGATAGGGATGTCTGACTGCCGGCTTAGGCCCTAACAGGCAGGCGGACATCCCCCAAGGGGTCCCCGACTGTGAGAGGACACAGGCCAGGCTGAGGGGAACTCCCTCCCCCACTCCCCCAGTGCACAAATCTCATGCACTGGGCCTCTAGTGTATAATAATAAGAAATGAAAACACTAAATTCAACAATAAAGATAGATAATCATCATTTGTGTATATTTTGATATAAGAAGTGGGCATTTAAATAATGAAGAGCTTAAACAACACAAGAAAATCTGTGATGATGGGATTTTAAAATAGTTTTTATTGTAGAAAAAATATCAAACATAAAAAGGTAGAGAGACTAGCATGATGAAACCTCATATACCCATCACTCTGCTTAACAATCATCAACAGATTCATCTCATCCAACCCATTCACTCTCCCATCCAGATTAGTGGAAGCCAGTCCTAGACATTGTATCATTTTATATAAAAATGTTTCTGCATGTACCTCCAAGAGATAATAATTCTTTAGAAAAACAAAACCATTTCCACTTAAAAAAATAATAATATACTCATCAGAAAAGAGTATTTAAAACTACCAATATTCCAAATGAATAGCCACAATTAATATCATTTAGCAGTTCCTTTGCCCCTATATAATTAAATATTGTCCCACTGGGTCTTGGGTCACCAATCTTGGGTTCACAAAGTTATCAGGTTCTGGACCAAAAAATAAGTTCTGTAAATTCTGACTCGGCGTCCTGATATAGTTTGAAATTTTCTAAGGCTATCCGTCTGTATTCTGACTCTATTCTTTGAAGTATCGATCATTAAGAATACCCAGTACAGTCTATTCCTCAAGGCTCTAAGGTTCTTTGTTGAAGATCTGATTTCTGGCTTGTAACTTACAGCAGAGCCTACAGGCAAGCATGAGAAAAAAGCAGAAAGAACCTCTAAGCCTGTGGTTAATTGATTACAGTAACCCATAATGTCAGAATGGAAAAGAGCAAATTTGTCTAATGCATACGTTATTTCAGGAGGGTTTGATCACTGTTTTCCTGAGAATAAGAACATATTATGGACAGCAAGGACAGTGCCAAATCTTACGGACCTCCCTATGAAGTGTACGGTCTCTGCAATATTCATATTAGTAACATTTTACCTCTACAAACTTATCTAAAGGAAGGCTGAGCATCCCTTCTGATTGGCCAGTGCTTCCCATGCTACTCCTGCAATTGTATTGAGCTTATCTACATACTAGAGACCCAGTGCACAAAATTTGTGCATCGGGAAGCAGGTCCCTCAGCCCGGCTTGCACCCTCTCCAATCCGGGATCCCTTGGACATCCTTCTCACAATCTGGGACCTCTGGCTCCTAACCACTCGCCTGCCTACCTGCCTGACGCCCCTAACTGCCTCTGTCTGCTGGTCTGATCATCACCTAACTGCTCTCCTCCTGGCCTGATTGCCCCCTAACTGCTCCCCTGCTGGCCTGATTGCCCCCTAACTTCTCCCCCCTGCCAGCCTGATTGCCTCCTAACTGCTCCCCCTTGCCAGCTTGATTGCCCCCTAACTGCTCCCCCCTCCTGGTCTGATCGCCCCTAACTGCCTCAGCCCCTGCCACTGTAGCTTTGTCTGGAAGATGTCCAGAAGATGTCTGGTCTAATTAGCATATTACCCTTTTTTTAGTTTAGATATAAAAGCCTAAGTGACCAAATGACCAAACGACCAATTGACCAGGCTGCTATGGTACACACTGACCACCAGGGGGCAGAAGTTCAATGCAGGAGCTGCCCCTGGTGGGTCAGTGTGCTCCCAAAGTGGGAGTGCTGCTCAGCTGACTGACCCATCCCCACAGCCCACCAGCCAGGTAGCAGCCACTCACTTCCTCAGTAGGCCTTCAGGTCCAATCTCTGGAGAACAGGCCAGACACCTCCCGGAAGTCGGCCTTGGGCACCATGGCTGCTTCCCCTCTCTAGATGCCCCACAAGGAAGAAATGATATAAAAGTGGCCGCCAGGTGGCTCTTGACAACGGACGTGAATGTCAGCGGCACAGATCCGGATCACCAGCCAGCAAGGCCATCCCACCACCTGCCCAGAAGGCTAATCACGTCCCAGGCCCTCCCTCCCCACCTCCTCAAGCACCAGATGAAGGGATCATTGCTGACGAGTGCTGCTGTGGCGGCACAAGCCGCTACAGGCGCAGTGGTGCTAGGATGAGTGTGAGAGGCAAGTAGGAGCAGCAGGTGGTGTTGGACTACAGGTTTCGGAATCCCCCACAGGTCACCCTGAGGGACCCCACCCATACAGGAATTTTTGCATCAGGCCTCTAGTTAAACAATAATGCGCTATCCAACAAATCTAATGATTTCTAACATTCTCTTTTGTTATAAAGTGAGAGAACAAATCTCTGTCATTTTCCAGACATTCTTTGGGAGTTTCTAAGGTAGTTAGTTTTAGATGTAAAGCCAGTCTGAGAAATTAATTTTTTTCCGAATCGAGGGTCTACATTTAGGAAGGCATAAGCAACAGATTTAAAAGAGGAGACTGAGTCTATGATTAAACTAGAAAAGTTTAGTTACCATTTATTAAAACAACAATACAATATTTTTAAATAGTCATAGAAGTATGTAAAATAATCTTTAGGAATCTTAGCTATTTCAGATGTGAGGAGACTTTGTTCTTAATAGTCACAGACAAGATATAATCAACACAAAGTACAGGAAATTAATCTGATAACTACATACATCTCAGCAAAATGAGTAGATTACATGAAAGGTAAATAATAACTGCTCATTACCCCTTTTTCAGAGCTCTAAGGCCAGTTTATAGTTTTAATAGAGAGCCAAATTCTATTTTTGCATTAGTTCAATATTTGGCAATAAAGGGTTCCAAGTTCTTTTTTTAAAAAATTATCTTTTGAATAAGCCCATCAAAACTGGGGGAACTTTGCCAAAATTTCAACATATTTTATTGCTTCTTTTCAGACAACTATGACAAATATGGTTTGCTTTCAGTAAACCTACAATTTTCAGTACTCATTCAAGTTTTGTCTTTTCCTATCCTGCTTCATGTTCCAGAATGGACATTTCCTTTAGAATAAAATTACTCATTTTTCTTTGAGAAAAACAAAACAAAACAAATTCCTTTACTTTGCAAACATTGTTGTTCTTCTCTTCATTATTACTTTATAGAGACCTGATGCACAAAATTTGTGCATGATGAGGGGGGTCCCTCAGCCTGGCCTGCACCCTCTCTCTATCTGGGATCTCTCAGGGGATGTCCAACTGCCAGTCAGACATCCCTCTTGCAATCCAGAACCACTGGCTCCTAACCACTCTGCCTTCCTGCTTGATTGTTCCTAACTACTCGCCTACTTGCCTGATTACCCCTAACCACTTGCCTGCTGTCTGATGGCCCCTAACCACTTGCTTGCCTGCCTGATCACCCCTAACTGCCTCTGCCTTGGCCCCCATCACCGTAGCTTCATCCGAAGGACATCCAGGATGACATCCGGAAGGTCGTTTGGCTCTCCGGTCTAATTAGCATATTATGCTTTTATTATTATAGACTAGGGGCCTGGTGCACAAAAATTTGTGCACTCGGGAGTGGGGGTCCCTCAGCCTGGCCTGTGCCCTCTTGCAGTCTAGGACACCTCAGGGGAGATGTCCACCTGCTGGCATGCCTGGCCAGCCTGGGTGAGGGTCTGAGAGCCATTTTCAGGCTGCCCAAAGCCCCTTCAGGATTCGTGCACTGGGGAGTGGGGGGACTGGTGAGTGCAAGCCTGGACATTTCCCACTGGAGGGCCCATGATCACACATGCCTGGTGGTTCCCCACCACTGAGGGGACACACCTGGTGCAGAGCTGGGTGGTGAGCCAGGGGCGGACGCTGGTGCAGGATCCCTCGGTGGGGCCCTGCTGCTGAGCAAACACACCCGGGGTGGAGCGGGGCAGCAGACTGGCTTCGGATTCTTGCACTGTGCAGCAGACGCTCCCGCACGCCCTGTGGAGGCTCCTGGGGCAGAACCAGGCAGCAGACCCAGGACAGGCATTCCTGGATGCCCCTCAGAGGTCCCTGGGGCAGAACCAGGCAGCGGACCCAGGACAGGTGTTCCTGGATGCCCTGAGGAGGTCCCCAGAGGGTGGAGCCAGGCAGTGGACCTGGGATGGGCACTCCTGGATGCCCCAAGGAGGCCCTAGGCCGGACTCCCCCCCCCCCACTGAGCTGACACACCTGGCACAGCTGTGCCAGCCACGGAGGCTCCCAGTGCAGAGCTGCCCTGCCAGCCTCCATCTTCACTGGGTTAATTTGCATATAGCCACTCTGATAGGCTGGTGGGCGTGGCCGTGAGCAGAGGCTCAGCCAGCTTTGGCTGGTGGGCGTGGCTTAAGTGTCTCAGGAACGGTCAATTTGCATATTACTCTTTTATTATATTGGATACTGTCATCCATTGTCGCTATTGCTGTGGTATGATGTGGGGTCAACAAAATAGCTTTCTTCCCATCTTCTAAGTTCTTCTAGCAGGAGAAAATGTCCAAATTTTATTATGGATGTATGTGGGGGATGTCATAAGATGTAAGACCCAAAATGCATTGGGCAGTTAGGTTTACATGCTATTTTGGGTAAAGGAGAAGTAGGCAAGGGTCTGAGATTTCAAAGGGAAAGTGAGCAATTTAAAGGTGGATGAGAAGGAGAAAACATGTGGTAATCAAATTCTTACTGGGCCATCCAGAAACAATGGGATACAAACAGACTTTGCTGTATTTCTCCCTTCTCCCGGTCTGCCACATTTGGTTTATGTTATGGAAGTAAGGATATGCTCCCCTCCTTTAAGCAGGTTTTTCTATCTCATTTCCTTTAGGCAGGTAAAAGGAAGGGTCAAATGGTCTTTCTGAGTCTTCTGTTTCTTAATTACCAACTTAAAATCACTATCCCAAAAGGCTTATGTTGGGATGGCAAAATTTTGGTCTACCTCAATGGTCATAATTGTCCATGTTAACTATAAATTTTAAGTAACCTCTGTTTTGCAGAGAAAACTGGGAGACGGATAATTAATAGTTGAGTGTCAGATAAAGCAGGAATAAACATGTTCATTAACATAATCCAAAGGCATGCCACTGCGTAGCATAGTAAAATAAATAAAGATGTATATATATTTTAAAACTATGTTCAGTAATAAATGTTTTAGCATTCTGTCTTAAAGATCAACTAGGTATCCTAATCTTATCCATTAATTAAATTGATTTCATATCAGTCTAATATTTTAAAGTTAAGGATATTAGAAATCATATTTCAGCTAGCATAATATAAAACCTAATGAATGTTGATATAAAAAAGATGTTCAAAATTATAATTCAATTTGGTTAAACACATAATTTTATAATTTTCATAATCCTTAACAATATTAAGTAGCAATGTTAACTTTTTTATTAATAAACTAGTATAAGAAGTTGACAAAACTCAGAAAACAAACTTAGATTTTCTAAGGAATAAAATATACAATATATTAAACTTACTACTAAAAGAGGAAAAAAGATATAGATTTTCTTAAACCAAAATTATAAACTAGCCTGATTTATACAATGATTCACCTTAATTGTGTGAATTTAGGTGATTATGTATTACATATTATGCATATATATTAGATTGCCATATGAAATGCTTCCAAATTAGCACTTTCTGAAAGAATTTTTTGTTATAAAACTAGAACATTTAGAGTATTTAAATTTAATTTCTTTATTTTCTAGGAATTCTGAGAATCTTACATTTATGTAAGCATAGTATAAGTATAAATAATTGACTTACTCTATAAGTCAATTGGAAGAGAGTTTCTTTAATTTAAAAGAACTTTTATTTAATTTGTTAATATCCTCCAGAGGTAAGAAAATATTTCATACACACAATGACCAATAAAAGCTTTCCTCAATTACCTGACTTTGCTTCTATAACCTCAGCTACAGATCCTGAGTAAACACAGAAACAAGAAACTCACCAGTCCAGTTCTCAAAAGGCTGTTTTCCTTTGTAGTGGGCATGGAATTTTTTCTTAGTTTGAACTCACAAGTAGGCAAATAGAGAAACAAAAAGATTGACAAACTACATTAACTGTCATCTCTCCCCTGATAGAAAATAGATCCCAATTATTCATCTGACAGAGATCATCAAATAGTCAGATAGCAAAGCCAAATTCCCCATAATAATCAGCCAAGTGCATATCAGAATTATATATACATACACAGGATCAAGCCCTATGTAGCATTCTGAGTCTGGCTTTAGGACAAGACATGGCCCAAAACAGAAGTTTTGTAAGGATGCTTTCTAGATAATGCCGCTGAGGCTGGTTTAGTTAGAAACAAGACCTGGATTTACTAATGCCTAGGTCCAACTGTGAAAAGAATCTTGTCAGTTCAGAAACACCAACCCTCCTCAAAACAAACCCTAACACGTAGCTTTTGCCTATTTCTGTGGTGTAAATTTTCCCATAATTGCTGTATCCAGTCTACCGACACAATTCCGCAGAATAGGGGGAAGATTCATGTATTTGATTATTAGAAACCAATATGATCTGCTCCAGGACACAATTGTGCTTGACCCTAAGCTAATCAAAATAGACAGACCAGCAGACTTGGCCAAGGACAAAAACACTAAATCAGAACAAAAAAAGAAAACCTTTAGCAATGCAGAGTTAGTCATTTGGGATTTGCTCTGGGAGACAAGAAAAGGCCTGGGATGAATCAGACCGTGAGGTATACTTCTCAGGCCTTGCAGTGTAATGGTATCAGCAGGTAAATCGTTTTGAATATCTCAATGGGTCTTCTAAAATGGCTCCAGTATTTAATACTTCATAAGACAGCTTGTTGTATTTGCAAACAATTCTTACAGTTAGGAAGGTTTTTAAAAATACTCAGGCAAAAATCTATTTTCCTATAACTTCTAACTAGAGGGCTGTGGGGAGAAATCAACTTTCCTTTCAAGGTTCTTCTGGCTGGTCTAATAATCAAGTAGTCATGAGACAGACTAGCAAGAGAAAGTGACCAAATTTAATACATACTAGTACATATGTATGTGAAACCTGCATGCAGGAGAGGCTCAGAGATAGAAAGGGGGACTGAAGTATATTCTGAGCTAGGGGTGACATAATGTGCCTTGATGGCTTCGAAGGTTCTTTGCAGGATGAGAAGAGCAGGTGTATAGTAAATAAAAGTCTGTCCTGACATCTATGTGGGTCAAAAAGAGGTTATGCCTGATAATCTCTCATTATGGGCAAGGCCCAAAATTCAAGTGCTTCTAGGGAGTTAAAAGAAGAGGCAGAGGTTTCTCTTGAGCCTGAAGCTAAAATTGCCTCTAGATCAAAGCAATTTATGTACCACAGAGGCACATCTTTGGGTGGCTGGTCCTGAATCCACTCAGGGCTTAGGTATAGTCTTAGGACATGCACAAAATAAATCTTAATTTCCTTTATTCAATAAACTTTTAATGCTAAATACAATGATCTTTGGATTTTAGAGCTATTTCAACTCATTCATTTTACAGGTAAAGAACTGACACCTAGAAAAGTTAATGATTTGCTTCAATTCATACAGCAAATGTGATTTGTCCCATTGGATAGAATTAGAGATGGAAGTTAAAAATGGTCACAACACATCCCTGTTGAGTCTTTGTTCCTTAGGTCTATTACTACCTCACCTAACATGTTTTCCTCAGTTGCCCTCTTCTTATAGTCTCTGTTTAGACCATGTCATTCTGAAAGTGAGGTGCCTAGAATCTAATCAAATACCATAGGTGTCAACTGATTCGTGCAGGAAACAGTGTGTGTTCTGAATTCTGGATTTATTAATATTTCATCAACTATTTGAACAACCACTTCACTTTTTAATTCACATCTTGGTTAAATATAATTTCAGAAAGTTAAAAACATGACTTTTCTAGAAATATAGAATGAACACAGATAAATGTATTCAACTCATTAATTAATGAAGGAAACATAAAGATGATAAAGCTGGTTTAAACATATTTAAGGAACTGAGACTTAAGCATAAAGAGCTACACACTGTTTAAACATTAAAAAAATTTTATTGATTGATTTTTAGAAAGAGAGAGTAAGGGGGAGAGAGAGAGAGAGATCAATTTGTTGTTGCACTTACTTATGCAGCCATTGTTTGATTCTTTTATGTGCCCTGACCAGGGATAGAATCTACAACCCGGGATATTGGGACGATGCTCTAACCAACTGAGCTACCCAGCCAGTGTAAGAACTACACACTACATTAGCAGACAAAATGTTTTTTTCCCATTTTTGCCAGATACATGTTTAACAAATATTGAAGGAATACATGTTTGCATTGTTGCCAAATTATGAGCTCACATGTCTCATTCTAGCTCTGCTGATTGGTTCCAGTTCTAACATCTGGAGCCATGCAAAGTAAGTTGAATCCAGTTTCCATATGACTGACCTTGAGAACAGTCTCTCTTTTAGATGCAATAAGCACGCCCTTCATTGGGAACGGCTTCAAGATTTGTCATTTTCATGATCACCTTCCTGTGGACGCTTTCTGGTTCGCTAATGTGTCCAAGTGTGACTCCCAGTACCAAACAAAACATAACAGATGTCTAATGTCATATATCAGACAGTTGTCTTGCTCACCCTGTTTTGCCAACTCTGGGTTAAATAACAAAGGAAGTTAAAGGAAAGTAAACATCCCACATCCCCATAATGGAGTGGCTTAGTCTCTTAAACTTCCTGGAACATTTTAGAGTTCTCAGTGAGCTCAGGGGCACCCAGTCAAGGGACCGAAACCACGTCAATTACTTGAAAATTTAATATAAAGAATCGTTAGCAAGGTAGTGAGTTGTTTTCCTGGGTAACAAGTAGTAAAGCATCACAGAGTAGTAACTGTAGGAAGTGGCAACTATTCTGTTAGTTTACCTTGTGTTTAAGACTAAGACAGAATTAAACCTGCAAGGATTTCTTTAGAGGGAATGCCTGCGTGAAAGGAAACCCAGAGGGAGCCGGGAGGCTGGGAGAGTTGTCAGACTAAGACACATGTATAACCTGAGTGAAGGAAAAGGGGATCCTATTTTCTAAGGAAGTTTCTGCCCCGCCATAGGCAGGTCATGGAGCCAAAGGTGCAGGTCAGAAGAGCCCATGTCCCCCAGGTCTGTTCCAGTGTCCTGGCATGTTCAGTCATCAAGGGGAACTAGAGAAAAATGTCTTTTTCCTTTTCCCTTCCACCTTCCTGGGTGCTTGGCTGGGGCTTTGTAACAGAAGACAGATTAATAAGAAGTCATATGATTTATTTATTTTTAAATATATTTTTATTGTTGATAGTATTATAGATATCTCCCATTCCTCCCCCAACCCATATGATTCATTTAATACAAGTTTTACCTAACACAGAGCTTTCATGGGGAAATGAAGACCTGAAGAAGGAGTTAAACCTGAACGTTAACATTTTTATGCCAGGTTTGAGGAAGAGGGGCGCGGAGGAGGCGGGTATAAGGAGTGGGGGGAGAAGATGTGAGAGGACAAAGCTCTAAGCTGAGGGTAGTAAATGGGAGGACACTTAGGAATGAATGCCTGTTCTGTCAGATTCTCCTCCCAGTGTCTTTGGAAATAAGGATGCTCCTTTCCTCTGCGTGTGGGGAAGGCACTTCTCATGTGAAGGTCTAAAGACCTGCTTCAGGGAGAAGGTCAGAAAATTCTTCCAACACCTGCGGTTTCTCAAATTCCTTCAGCTTAAGGTACTCAACAAACCACGGTGCCCTGTTTAGGGTAGTAGGTTCCCAACCCCATTACCATCAACCATGAAATTTGTAAGTCTGGCATCGTGTTGAAATCACAGGATGTGGCAGCTACTCCTTCTTCGCTACTTCATTAATTGGCTGTCACCTTCTGTACTTGTGCCAGTTACTCTTTTTTTACCTTTAATCTCAAACCCGATCGTTAATGTCCCCGTGAGGCTCTGCAATAGGGGGAGCCGGGGGAGCCTGCGGGGGTGGAGGAGGGCGAAGGGACTGTTTCATCCGGTGTGTTTTCTTTCTGCTTCCCCGTGACTTCCCGCCTGCTTGTGGTCCTGTCCAGCAACACGCCTTGCCTAGAGCAGCAGTTCCTTCCCACAGCAGCAGTTGAATATGCTTTGTCGTTTTCCAACAGCTGCAGAAGGAGTCCCACCCCCTCCTTGATTCTAGCAGCAGCTGGTGGGGACCCTTCCCTTAGATGTCTGAGTTTCAGCTTCTCAGGATCCTCTTCTCATTCCAACCTTTTGCCTTTCTACTCTGAGCCCTTCGTGTGGCAGCCATGAGAGTGCCCTTCACAGACCTTCAGCTGAAGCGAGTATAATTAGGATTGCTAGATTTCACAAGCAAAAACAGGATTGATGCCAGTTAAATTTGAACAACAAATAGTTTCTTAATATAAGTATACTCTATGCACTATTTGGGATATACTTATATTACAGCATTTATTCGTTGTTTATTTGATATTCAAATGTAACTGGATGTCCTATTTTTATTTCCCTACATTGTTTTACAGAAAGATGCTGGTCACCAACTCCCATCCATCATTTCCGTTGGATTACATTAACAGCCAGCATGACTAGAGATGGCTGTGCCTTTGCTTTTGAAATGTCCTTCTTGACAAAAACAAATGAGTTAGGATCTCCAAGCCCAGGATGAAGATTGGCAGAGAGATAGGGAAGAATACACAGTCTTGTGTTCTGTAGAAAATAACAGTAAACCCCAAAGACTCCACTAAACCGCATCACTGAGGAAAACAGCTATCACTGACCTCAGGTTGCTAGCGAACTCTAGGCCCTTTGGAAATGGAAGACCTGGTGCGGTGTCATAGGATATTAGGGAAGAGGATATGTCGTACTTAAGGCGCTGTCTTATTTTGATCCCTGAATATATAACCACACACGGAGTGGTGGCTGCTGGCGACCTCCATGCAGATTATAATGAGTAATCTTTGAAAGTTTTTGAGTGGAAAGGTGCTATAGTCAGAACTGTGTCTTAAAGGAGAATCTTGCCAGAGGGCAAAAAAAAATGAGGATTTATCAGTAATTCACTCAATAGGTGAATTACTAAACTATGCTAGTACCTTCGAGCTAACACCAATCCAAAACTGAAGCATTTTCTCCAAGACAGAGAGGATTTCAGAGGAGATGAAAGATGTGAGATATTTAATACGAGGGGAATTATATCTTGTTTCAGTTTTCTTAACCCTTTTTGGCATTCCTGTTCCATTCATGTCTATGCATCCACATGTAAATAATGCATATCAACCTTTCAAATGTGAACAGATGGAAAGAAAAGTAGAGATTCAGAGCATTTTGGGTGGGATTTATGGGATCCAAATGAATGAGAATGAAATGTAAGTAGCTGGGAAAAAAGAATCCTCTGATTGTATGATAATTGGTATTTTCATTTCAAGGGTTTCAAGAATAGAACAGTATCCTTTGCTAATTGCTTCCCGTATTAGTTATCTATTATCACATAACAAATTTCCCCAAAACTTAGTAGCTTAAACAACGATAAACATTTATTATCTCTGGCAATATCTGTGGATCAGGAAGTCTGGAGCAGCTTGAGGTCTCTCCTGAGGCTCAGTGTCTGAGGCCTAATGGGGCTGGGGGTTCCCTTTCATGGCTCACACATGTGACTGGGCTGTGAGGGAAGGGCCCAGGTCTTCACATAAACCTCTTCCGAGACTGCTGCAGTGCTCTCATGACATGGCAGCTGGTTTCCCCAGCAAGTGATCGGGGAGAGCGAGTGCCAGGCAGGAGCCATCCTTTCCAATGAGCTGGCCTTGGATGCCGTGAAGCCTTGCCTCTGCCGTGTCTGTTCATCAGAAGCAGTTTGCTAAGTCTAGTCTCCAGTCAAGGGGAGGGGAATGAGGTCCCACCTTTGGAAAGGAGGTGTGTTAAAGATTTCTTGAACACCTTCTTTAAAAAACACACACAGCCCTAGCCGGTTTGGCTCAGTGGATAGAGCATCGGCCTGTGGACTGAAGGGTCCCAGGTTCAATTCCTAACTGGTTCCTAGGAGTATAAGCTGTAAGGGATTGAATTTCAACAATTGGATACTTATTAGGAATCAGAAAGACTGTCCCTACCTGGAAAACTGAAACATCTCTGCATTTATGTCTTAGTCTATTTGTCACTATCACAAAATATCAAAGACTGGGTGGCTTATAAACCACATACATTTATTTCTCATAGTCCTGGAGGCTGGGAAATCTAAGATCAAGTCATCGGCAGATTCCCTGTCTGGTGCGAGCCTCCTTCTTAGACAGCTGTCTTTTCACTGAACCCTCACGAGGCAGAATGGGGTGAAGGATCTCTCTGGGGTCTCCTATGGGGTGAGGGATCTCTCTGGGGTCTCCTATGGGGTCTACTAACCTAATTTATGAGAGTTCCACCCTCAGGACCTAATCAACTCCCGAAGTACCCACCTCCTAGTACTATCTCTTCGGGGGTTAGCATTTCAAACTATGAATTTGGGGGACAAATATTCAGTCCATTGCAATTCAGCCAGGTGGAGCAAAGACTCCTCAGGGTTTTGAGAATGCTGTCTGGGGGAAGGATAGAAAATCAGCGCCCTGATGACTTTGGTGCTTTTCATCTTCAGCGATGTGTCAGCTGAACTGGGAGCCCTGACCTGTTTTGCCTGTTACTGCTTTCTCTTTGGAAGCTCTGCAACTGCAGTAATTAGACCCAAAATATAAGTGGTTTAATTCTTTTACCTTCTGCCTCTTGGTTTGATTCTTGGCTTGTCAGAATTTCTTTGCATCTCCAGAAAACAAAGCCCCTTCAAAGGAAGGCGAGTCAAGCTAAAAAGCAAAATAATACTTTGCTTAGAGCAGCAGTGGTGACAAGGACCCTCCCAAACAGGTGTCACTTCCTTCCTTCAGGAGTAATGGGAAACATAATTCATGGCTATTGCTCTCTTAAGAGAAGGAAGAAAAATCGTGCACTGTGATTGGGGGATAGGGGGAGACTTGGAGTCTCAGGAAGATTAAAATGAACTGAGACTGAAAAGCTATCGAGGTCATCAAGCATGGGCCAAAAACTGAGTGTCTACTTGAAAGTCATGGGACTTGATGGCAAAGGCGCTATGGTGTTTATTGTAAACTTGTAGGCGTGGCAAGCATTGGGAAAACTGACGTCTAAGAGTTTAAGGTCTTAGGAGTAGTGGGGGATCCCAGTGGCATCCTCTTCTACTCGGCCTGGACACCTGAATTCGCTCTGGAAGACTAGAGACAGTATTGATCCAAGGCAATCAATCTTCTGCCTTCCTAACTAGACTGAATTTTAACTTTACACCATCTGTGTTAGTTGTGGGATTCCCTTCGATGCTAATGAATAGCTCATAAAGGACTCTGTATACAGCAGAAGCAAGCGATAACTTCAAGGACCCAGTCATGAATTTTTGACAGTTTCCTCCATTAAGAAATCGAGGTTTTATTCTGATCTAAACCAATGTTCTTCCTCTTGTCGCCAAATCCGCAGGGATCTGCCTTTTTGCTTTCAGGAAGTTCAGTTCTCCCCCTTTTCATCACGTCCCTGCCCCCACTGCTGTATTTCGATTGGATACTTGAAGAGGAAGTTCCAAGTCTGGGCCTATGAGCAGCACTTTTAGAAAAGGTTGTTTTACCTCTGCTCATTCAGTGAAGAGAGCCTTTCCTTTGTGAGGTCCCTTCCCGCTGGAAGTTGGACAGTTGTTTGTTTTTTGTTTTTTTTCTCTCCAGTGTGGAGAGAAGAGAGAATCAAACCACCACAACAAAGTTAGCATTCAGAAGAGCTGTGCCACAGAGTGGGGCAGTGACCCCGGACGTCACAAGCCTTGCTTCACACACCTGGATTACTGCTGAATTATGGATGAAAGTCACAGGATTTTCTGGATTTTTGTTTCTTCTCTAATGAGGAACTTGGGGCAGTTACTCTACGGTATGCTATAGTTCTGAAGCGACATGATTATACTTCAACAAGCTTTAACAGTTATTGACCATGTGACATTTGCCACTATCCTCAAAGCCTAACAAATTATGTTCTCTGCCTGGACATGACCCCTTCTAAAACCAGTGTGAAAACTCTTACAAAAGGTCCTCAAGAAATAAGCAGGCAATTGGGAGGCAGCAGCATTGTGGTTGTTTGTCTAGCTCAGGGATGAGGAACCTTTTTTCTGACAAGGGCCATTTGGATATTTATAACATCATTCTCGGGCCATACAAAATCATTAACTTAAAAATTAGCCTGCTATTTCATCAAACATTTGATTAACTCACCCCTAATGCCTTGGCAGGGCCAGACCAAATGATTTTGAGGACTGCAGGCCAGACATTCCCCAGGCCTGGTCTAACTCCACTATAGAGCATTCTTCCTCAACTAGACCTATCACTTCATCCCATCTCCACTCCCTCAATGTTCCCTCACCCCAGATTCCTAATACCTCGCCAGGGCCTGAAGTCATAGAGGGAGCCACCAGCTTCTTCAGAGCCGTCCAGGTAGCATCACCACCTTGTAGATGGTGGGGTAGCAAGATCTCTTCCATTTTAAAAGTAAGAGTCATTTGGTGGGAGAGGTAGAGATTGTTTTTAGACTTAGTCCCTTTTGCTGCTCAAAATAAACATCTTTGTGCTCAGTTAAAAGCTTTCCAAGATGTTCACAAGAGAAGGGGAAATTCTTGCCAAAAACTTAAGCCCAACCAGACAGGGATACTGAAATTTTGCTGCCTGTGGAAACACGCGGCCAGGCAGGACTCTGGCATGAAAACAGTGATCTGTGCTTACACGATGGCGGCGCAGAGCTAGGGTGGTTCAGAGCTGTGTTCAGGGCACACTGTGCATGGGGTCCATCCCGTTTCTAGTTTCAGTTCTCAGCACTCTCTTGTCTGTTTACAGAACTTACAACTCGGCAAACCTTGGTCCTTACGGTTGGAGGGGTACAGAGAAACACTTCTCTCACTCTTCTCACAGCTTTGGTTCTGCTTCCAATTCTCCGCAGTTGCAAAATGCTTAAGAAGATCGTAGCCCAGGAGTCCTATCTGCAGTTTTACAGGGTCATGACCTTGGGCAAGACATGTAACCATCTCTGAGCTGCAGTGTTCTCCAACCATAAAACAGTAAAAATAAATGCCTGTTTTCCTTTCCTTTCAAGAATGTGGTGAAGGTCAAATAAAATAACATAAATGTAAACACTTTGCACATTAAAAGGTACTATATGAACACAAGGTATTTGTAATTATCAAATGTTCCCCCCCAAACCAACTTATTTCAACCATGAATTTCTCATCGCTGCTCTTTGTACCTCATCTGTTTCTGGGTCCTTTAAGCACTGTCATGGTCTTTTTTAAATCCAGCATTCTCTTTGTGGTTAATAGAAACATGGACTTGTTACCAAACAGGGCAACCTGCATCTACAGATCTATCTAGCTTTTTTTTTGGGGGGGGGGGGGGGTGGGGGTTGGGGGGTTGGGGAGGGGAGACCAATCTAAAGCCTTTAGTGGAACCTCATTTATTTTGCAGTTATGCACAGAGCATTTAATATGAATGGGTAGGTCCAACCTCAAGGAACATACCATCACATCTAAGCACTTCAGACCAATCAGATATATTGATCTGGTCTAGATAGGGCGTGGCTAAATCTTCTTTCTCTGGCCTCTGCTCCTCGAAGTTCAGATATACCTGGACCATTTGAAGCACAAGTTGAACTTTGATTAAGGTGACCAGATTTAAAGCAGTACACCATTGACGGGGGCAGGGGGGGGATCTTTTTTTTTTTTTTTTTTTTTTACTATTACTTAAAATATTACAAAGAGTATCTGGGACTTTTTTAAAACTCTGCAGGACGTGGGACAAACTGTTAAAAATTGGGACTGTCCCGCCAAAAGCGGGACGTCTGGTCACCTTAACTTTGATGTCCCTCAATCCTGCTTTTCTGGAGAAAGCAGGTAACTTTATCCAAGTCTCTGAAATTGTAGTGCACATCCTTTTTTGATTGGCCCCATACCCCCATCTCTTTTTCCTATTTCACTGCTGAATTCAGTATTGAGGTGTGGGAATCCCTAATACTCAATGGGAACTGATTTTCCCTGCATCTACATATCTTAACCATCAGGTCTGAGCACTAAGACCATCTGTGGCAACATGACTTACTACTTGCTCTAGGAAATTCACCCAGGAATATAACCTTATGGAATAAGAAGAAATTTCACTGTTTGCATCAAGAAATTCCCTCAAACGAATTTATTTCAACAATAAATTTCTCATCTTGGCAAACAGCCCTGTTTTCAGGACAATCAATTACTTACCTGGGCAAATGGTTCTCTTATTAAATAACTGTTTACTTATCAGGACCTCTGCAGGAACTCTCAGAGCTGTTCCATCAATCCCAAGCTACCATATCATAACTTTTCCCAGTCTTAACCTGATCCCCACTTTAAAAGACTCCCACTCCAACCCCTATACATTTCTGCCTCTGACCTCCCCTTTGAGATAATCCCAGGACTCTGTTGAGGTGGTAGTCTCCCTCATTGCAGCAGGTTTAACAAACTTAGCTACGCTTGATCAACAGATCATTCTGATGGCTTCTTGGGGAGTTCATATTTGCCAGCTTTGCCCATTAATCAGTAAAGCAGAGAAACAAGGACATTTTTTTAAATTTAATATCTGCCATTAAAGCAAACAAATAAACAAACAAAAAACCTATGTGGTCACCCTCATCTGAAAACTCAGAATTTTGTTGAAGCTCCTTATGCTTATTATACAATTTGAAATAGTTCTTATTTTGGCTTAGATAGGAGGTAGTACACCAAAAGTGTTTTATTGTTTGGACCTTCTAGATGGTTCCATTCAGTCTTGGATCCCTCTAAAAATCTTTTTGTCACTCGCTATGCTGTGTGTGGGGTGACTGGTGGGGTGGGAGCCTTGGCCTGCTGCCACCTGCATCCCCCGCCACCCACCCCCAGGTCCCCATTCACTATTGGGCAATTGGAGCCTGCCAGCCAGGGAAAGGGACCAAGAGGTGGTCAGTGAACCTCATAGTAACTGGTTGAGGGGTCATTCTGGTCATTCTGCCATTATGGTTGCTGGGCTTTTATTATATGGGATAAGCATTGGTAAATGGTGCCATTTTTAAAGAATATATAAGGATTTTTTAAAAGCAGAAAGTCAAGCTTAAATAATAACTTTAAAAATGAATGGCTAATTAAGATCCACAATCTTACTTAAGTGAATAAATTATTATCCTAAGATGAAACTCTGAACCCAATTCTAATTTATGAATTTGTTCATTTGTCTTCTCTATTTGAAAATATTATTATTTGTTTCTGATATATGCATATTTGTCTTAATGTATTTTTTATATATTTGACATATGGACATATTATATATGTTCATTATTTATCTTATAAAAATGTTATTTTTCTGACATTGGACCCAAGATGGCAGTGTAGGCAAAATGCCTGTACTCACTGCCTCCCATAACCACATCAAAATCACAACTAAAATATAGAACAACCATCATGCTAAACCGCCTGAAAGCTGGCTGAATGGAAGTCCTACAATTAGAGAAGTAAAGAAGAAAGCACACTAAGGAGGTGTGAAGACTCGGAATGGCACCCACGTGTGCTACTTTTTAATTGGGAAGGAGATCACCTCTGCAGAGGCGGCCTGGAGGAGCTAGGGGTCCCAGCCCCACACCAGACCCCCAGCCCAGGGTTCCAGAGATGAGAAAAAAAGTCTCTACAGGCAGTAAGAACTACAGGCTGTAAAAACCAGTGCGGATTGGGGCTGAGTGACACACAGGCTGCTGGAGACCCAGCTGACCCTTTTAAAGATAACACCATGAACTGAACTTAAAAGTTCCCACTTCCTCTGAGTACCAGTGCCAGGTGAGGCTCTGGAGGACCCAGACACATATAAGGAGAAACTGGACTGTCTGGCATCAGGGGGCAGGAACTCAGGGTGGCAACTTTCTTCCAGATGGAAGTGCTCACAGCTGTCATTGTTCTCATGCTGGGAACTTCCTGATTGCAGGGTTAATGGGCAGCCATTTCTGTTTGCTCTGCCCTAGTGATTCCCTGAGACCCCGCCCCACCCAATTTACAACCCCACCCAAGCTGTGGTCAGTGACTTTTGCATATGAAGGGCCAGTCCTTTCTCAGACTGAAAACCTGTAAAGCAAGCTGCAGCTGGGTCAGGGAGCCCCACACCTATCAATAAAAGTCCTAAAACCAGGCACCAGCACCAGCCTGCCTTGCTTCACAGCTGGGCCTCATCTGGGCACTTCCAAACCTGATACAGACAGGAGGAATCTGCAGATCTCTCTATAGCTCCTGCTGGGAGGCCCCAGGAAGTGGTTGCACCTTCCTGGAAACCCAAGAACCAGTGTACCCAGTGGTCAGTGTGAGACCATATCAGATTACAACTCTTCACATCCATAAGCAACACACTCAAGGGGCAGACTCAGTGAGCACCAAAGCCCCACTGAAGCAAGTCCTGCTCCATAAGAGTGTCTCCTGCACAGCAGCTCTCCCACTGTAGCCACAGCTGGTCCCCACAGCCAATTGGCCTGCAGGTCAATTCCTCCCAGTGATACCAACAGCAGTCAAGGCTCAACTACAACAAGACTGTGCACACAGCCCACAAAGGAGTGCACCTAGCGTGTCTGCCTCAGGTGATAGAGGAGGCTGAGCCACTGGGCCCTATAGGACACCTACTACACAAGGCCACTCTATCAACTCAAGGACCTTAGCATCCCTACCCAATACATAGAAACAAACACAGGGAAGCAGCCAAAGTGTGGAGACAAAGAAACATGTCACAAATGAAAGAAATAGGAGAAAGCATAGATATAGAATTCAAAACTTAAGAATCTTCTAGAAACCTCCAAGGGACTTAGTGAGACTTTTAAGGATCTTAGTGATAATGCCAAAATAATGGAAAAGAACCAGTCAGAAATTAAGCATACACTGACTGAAATAAGGAATAATATGCAGGGATTCAACAGTAGAGCAAAGGATCCTGAGAATAAAGTCAATGATTTCAAGTATGAGTAAGCAAAAAACATCCAACCCAGAAAGAGCAAAAAATTAAAAAAAAATTAAAAAAAAAGAATCCAAAAATATGAAGATAGTATAAGTAGCCTCTGGAACAACTTCAAGCATACCAACATCCAAATTATGGGGTGCCAGAAGAAGACAGAGAGCAAGATATTGAAAACCCTTTTGAAGAAATAATGACAGAAAACTTCCCCTACTTGGTGAAAGAAATAGACTTACAAGTCCAGGAAGCACAGAGAACCCCAAAATAAGAAGAACCTGAAGAGGACTACAGCAAGACACATCATAATTAAAATGCTAAGGGCAAAAGACAAAGAGAGGATCTCAAAAGCAGCAAGAGAAAAGCAGTTAGTTACCTACAAGGGCGTGCCTATATGACTGTTAGCTGATTTCTCAACAGAAATTATGCAGGCCAGAAGGGAGTGGCAAGAAATATTCAAAGTGATGAATAGCAAGAACTTACAATCAAGATTACTTTACCCAGCAAAGCTATCATTCAGAATTGAAGGTCAGATAAAGAGCTTCACAGACAAGAAAAAGCTAAATGAGTTCATCAACATCAAACCAGTATTATATGAAATGCTGAAGGGTGTTCTCTGTGAAGAGGAAGAAGAAGAAAAAGGTAAAGATAAAAAATATGAACAACAAAGTGGCAACAAATACATATCTACCAACAATTGAATCTTAAAATCAAACGAATAAAAAAAATCTGATGAACAAAATAAACTAGTGAATTGAATAGAATTAGGGGCAGGAAAATGGAACAGACTGACAAATCTCAGAGGGAAGCGGGTGGAGGGGATGTGAGAAGAGATTATACAAAGATCTTATATGCATGTATGCATTACTTATGGACACAGACAGTAGGGTGGCTAGGGCTTAGGGCAGGGTGGGAACTGGATGGAGGGGAACTATGGGAAAAAAAAAGAGAGACAACTGTAATAATCTCAACAATAAAGATTAATTAAAAAAATAATAATACCAAAAAAGTTACCTTTCTAATCTTGAAAGTATAATTTGTATTCTATTATATTTTATGAAATGACCAAATGCCAAAAATATTGTTTTTCAAAAATATGCTTGATTAACTAAAGGTTCAAGTTACTGAAGAGATGAAGTCATACTGAGCTACTTTTCTTTTTAAAATGTTATTTAACAAGTTCTCTGAATGATCAGAAGGGATTCTCTCCTGCTACTTATTTTCATCTTATACCTTTTTCCTTCTTGGTCTGTTTTCTATCTCATTTTATTTTTATGACTCCCTACTTTTAAGGACATTTATCACATCCTAAAAATGCCACTTGAGCATCTCTGTTCTGTTTCTGTGTAGGGTAATGTCATTGCATTTTATTATTTCATAGAAGCAGTCATAAGCAGACACTCCCCTACTTATTTTTCTTTGTTTTTTAAAGAAATATATTTTTGTTGATTTCAGAAAGGAAGGAAGAGGGAGAAAGAGATAGAAATATCAGTGATGAGAGAGAATCATTGATTGGCTGCCTCCTGCACGCCCCCCCCCCCCATTGGGGATCGAGCCCACAACCCAGGCATGTGCCCTTGACCAGAATTGAACCCGGGACCCTTTAGTCTGCAGGCTGATGCTCTATCCACCAAGCCAAACTGGTAGGGCTACTTCTTTTTTTTTCTTTTTTTTTTTTTTATCAGTCTTAAGCCTGAATAATAGATTGCCTATATGAAATGGAAAGAATGCTAATTTTAAAGAGGATGACATAATTTTCAGGAAAATACCAAATGTGTGCCCTGACTACTCCACAAGGAGAAGGATCCTGGAATGTGAAGTCCGTGGGAAGGATGCTCATTGTTGGAAGAGAAGAGTTCCATTGGCCCAACTTCTTGGGGGAGGTTCTTAAAATGAGGAATGCCTGTTGGGATTCCCCACACAGAACCAATAAAGCCTCACCAGTCACCTGTGGGTTTCCATTCACCATTCAGAGCAAGGCAGCAATCTCTTGGCTATTCTTTGGCAGCAATCTCTTGGCTATTCTTGGCTATTTCTTCTAGTGTGGCAAAAAGCCTGAACTGATGACTTCCAGGTGTGCATTTAAAATGCTGTTCTGAATGGGTAAAATAATGTAACTGCTGTTTTCAACTCAGGCATAAACGCAAAGAAACCAGCACTACCTCTTCATGTACAGTGGCATTCAGGCTTTCTTTAGTCTTCCCCTCCTGTCTTCTTACCCTCGAAACTCTCTCAGAGTCTCAGCAGCAAATATGCTAAGTGGCCTAAAGGAAAGCCCAGCTTTTGATGAGAGAAAACGTGAGTCACCAAAGCCCTAAATTACCACTCGTAATACTAAAACCTACTGAGTGCCAGGAACTCTCGGGTGATAGGATACAGGCAAGGCTTCTGCTCCATGTAGCCCATATGCCAGAACAATGGGAGATGGGAATATGTCAGATAATAAGCAAACAAACAATAAATGAGCAGAATATTTCCAGATGATAAAGACAATACAGTAAAGTGGTAAAGAGCACGAGTCTGGACTCTGACTATGTTTGATTGGGTGGACACAGAATTTCTTAGACTACAGAGAACTTTAAGACCTATCTATGACCCCTTCTCCGGGCAAATGCCCTTATGCAATGCACAACCTACACAAATGTATGTGGCATTCCTGTCCATGAAGCTGGTATACAGGGTAGTCAGGATGTGATCCCTTGTTTCTCTGCGCAGAGGAAAGTCATCTAGAGAAATAGGCTTTCCTCAGGGAGAGTGACTGGTGCCTCTTAGTTATGTAAGTTAGGACCCACTTCCTGGGGGAGGATGTGGTGACAATTTAGGGGACCTATCAAAGGCAGGTCTTAACCTCTTGGTAGGCTGAGCCTTTTGCTGAAAGGGGTAGTCTTTCTTAGGGAATTTCTCTAGGAAAGGGACTGAGCTCTCATAACTGAAATTTAAAGTCAGAGAAACTTATTAGTATGGAGAGTCCTGATGAAGGCTCAGGCACAAGGAAAAGCAATACCATACCTGACATACAGTTGGCTTGAGATATAAAAAGGTGGAACCAGAGAGTATTGAGGCAGAAGGGAGAAAAGAGATCAGAGGTGTGGATCCATGAGATGGTAGAACCAACATTATATCAGTTAGGATTCAGTTTGTATACAAGCAAGAAAGACCCCACATAGTGGTTTAAACTAAATAGCTTGTTTCTCATAAAGGAAGGAAGTCTGAAGGTGGGCAGCCTATGTCAGGGATCCAGGCTGCTTCTGTCTTTTTGTTCTACCATATTAAATGTCTATTCCCAAGGTAACAATGTGGCTCCAGATCATATTCATCTTGTAGGCAGCTCTAAAGGAGAAAGGAGACAAGGAGGATACATGGCCTCCAGAAGTTCCCCTTGGCGTGTCTGCTTATATCTCACTGGCCAGAGTGCAGTCCTGTGACATTTGTGCAAAAGAGGCTGGGAAACCTAGTCTGCTGACTGGCCATGTGCTCAGCTAAACTCAGTTCTACTTTTACAAAGAAGCAGAGAATGAATGTTGGAAGGCAACCAGCAGTCTCTGCCATTCCATCCAGATCCAGATCTCCTGTGTTGGATCCAGGGACAGGTGGTGTCAGTGTGCGAAAACTGAAAGAGTTGGTCATTAAGAGTTGTAATATTTGGGGGCTGAGCCTGCCACTTATTAGTCATGTAACTGTGAGCAACTGACACATTCTTATTTAGCAGTAGATTCTTTAATATTGGGAGAAAGCAGATGATATCTAATTAAGGATTTATTTCCTCATGATTAAGAAGTAATATTTATAAAAATAAAGTACCTTGCATTTGAGAAGTACTTAGAAAATATACTTTTTTATTTCTTCTCTCTGTTATAAATATTTTTCCTAACTGTCTACTGCAGCTGCCTTTTTAGTTTTTTGTTGTTGTTGTTCTGGTTTTTTTGTTTGTTTGTTTTAAGGAAGGTCTCAGGTTGAGCCTATTTATTGCCTCCTCTCCCAGTCCCATTCTCCAGCAATCCCAAACTATGTGCTCAGGGTGCTGCTCATGCCTCACTAGTAGGGCTGGCTGGAATGTCATTCAGGAGTGTCTCACACATGACCTGAACAAATGCCCGCTGTGGGGTGGGACAGCCAAAAGACTGGCCCATGGCAAGGCTACTATATATTAATGGTTGCCACCTCTGAGTGTATAGGTTGTGACCTGCACAGAGCACCTGGTCCAGGACTCCTGCAGAAGCTGGCAACTAGCCCGATATCCTCCTATATCAACTAGGAAGAAGGGGTTTCTCTTCTAAAGAGTCTACTCTGAAGGGGCATTCATATGTCTGAAGGGACCTTATTTTCTGAATCCCACAAAGGAATCTTTCCTCTGGCATTTTCCCCACCCCATCAGAACAGGCCTAAATTTCAGCCATTCACCTCTCTTCAGGACCCTGGCCACCTGCCCACTGCCCGTGCCATCGAGGAACGCAGGACTTAGACTTGCTCATCCAATGTGACCCTTTCCCTGCTCTCCCCATCGCTTAGGGGTCATGAGTACACATCGTGGTCAATTGGCTCCAGCTTTTTTTTTTTTTCTCTTTGAGAAAGGAAAAGGCAAAATCTCTGTGGCTCAAAAGTAGAAGTGTCAAGATGGTGTTACAATTATAGCACCAAAGTCTGGAGAAATGTCTCAGACATGGAAAGCATTAAAATATAGAAAGCTGGTTTTCTAAAATAGTTTTATGGCACTGATTTAAATGGTTTGGATTTTCTCCCCTTTTCTTTCTAGGTTTATTTAAAACTTTATTTTACTTTTTTCCTCTTTTGATTGTAATCTGTCATCTAAAAGACAACTGGAGAGGCCGTAGGGAACAGTAGTTTCTAAATGATGATGAGATATCAAAGTGACTTCAAGAGAAAAAAAAAAAAGAAAAGAAAGAAGCTACAAGTACTGTACAATGACCCAGAAAGGAGGTATATGCATGCAAGGGGGTTCAAGGCCATTTCTCATTGCTTAAAGGCTTGCAAATAAGGGAGAAGAAAATTCCACAACCTGAACAACAGCAATATTGAAAACCGTCACCCAACGTCTTTCTTCTCAGAGGAAAAGCATCAAGGATATTTCTAAGTTAATTGGACAAACCATCGATAGTGACTGTCTATTTAGATGTCTCCTTCCTTTGAAAAACGTTTGGGTTGATATCACTGAACCAGTCTCTTCTTGGAGATATTTGAATTCAGCACAAATGTGCGGCAAGTCATATTTATTTCTAATATTTAATGAGTTTAGAGCTAATTCCTCTGAACTATCAGCAATGTTGGGTCTCCTGCTCTAGATGACTGTGATGTAAAGAGTCATGTAATCTTGGGTCCCGCTATGCTCGGCAAGTCCACCGTCCGGGCACTTTGCCAATGTCTGTAGCTTTAGGAAGAACTCGTAATATTTTTCTGTCTTGTTCCAGCATTTTCTCATTATGTTAATGAGTGCCACCCACAATGAAAAGTAACATTTTCTGAACTAGAGAGAGGAAAATAAGGTAAGATACTAATATCACTAGCCACTCCTTTTGTCTACATATCAGCACCTGCAGCATGTATCATACCATTACCCATTCATGGAAATAGAGCCCCCAAAAGTGCTCTTTCATCCCACACCTACATTGCAAAAAGGTAGTAAAAATTTTAGTTTAAAGTTCATTTTTAAAAAAGATTACATAATCAACTTGTGATAAGTCAAGTAAAAAAATCTAGTGATGGTATACTGGAGAAAGAATAACAGGCAGATAAATGTAGAATGCAGGCTCAGTGATAAATGACTGAGCAAAAGTGTCAGGCAAGTTCACAAAGCAAAAAGCAAGCTGTAAACAGCACGAGGCAGAGGGCAGTCTTCATCTGCATGGTATTGTTTGAAAAGCCTGCAGGGCATCCGTCATTTCGGTTACAGCACATAAATAATAGAAAACTTCTGTGATAAAACTTAACTGAAAGGAAAATGGACATATGTGTATAAACAGAAAGGTTTCGGTGATACCTCAAAATATACTAATTTGGGTGCTGTGGCGCTAAGTCCTTAAGGAAATATAATGAGCCACAGAAAGCATCTATTTATTCACTCATTTAGCAAAGATTTATTGAGTATCTACTCAGATATTGGTATGTCCTGGGACTACAAAGATAAAGAAAATATGGTCTTTATACTATAAGTCTCAGGTTTTATTAAAACAAATGTTGTCTACATATACTCAACAGACATGCGTTCATATGTGCACCAGAAGATAGCACAAGAATGTCGCTGCAGCTCAATTTGTTACTCCCCAAGCTGGAAACAACCCAAATGTCCATCAATAGGAGACTGGGTAAACTATGGTGCATTCACACAATGAATACTGAGTGAAAATAACAGTCCCTGCAGCACTGTGGATGGATTTACAATGTTGAGTGTAAGAAGCAGATAAAGAAAATCATATTGCATGATTCCATTTGTGGAAAGTTTAAAATAGGCAAAAATAAAACGAGGCAGAAGGGGACAGAATAAGGCTTACAGTGGGGCTGAGGTAGCAACTGATTGGTATACAAGGGAGGCTGCTGGGTAATGTTTTGTTTTCTGATTTGGGTAGTGGGTAAACACTCATGATCACTTCATAAAACTTTCTTGATCTATACAATTATGTGCATATTTGCATTTCCATTAAAAAGTAAAGTGGAAAGCAAATGCCAGTTGTTTTAAGGGCTGTATCTTAATGTATGTTAGGTGTGGGTAGTGTTTGCCTCCTGATGACTTTCCTCGGTTTTCCCATGCTGGTCTCTATGCAAAAGAGAATGAGTATTTGGAGCTATATTGTTGGAGATGTCATTAAAGACCCTTAAAGAATTACTGCTTTTCTTCCAATTTTGATAAAAGTTAAGCACATTTTGGTCTACTCATAATTTTTAATTTGTTTTTATTGATTTCAGAGAGAGAGAGAGGGAGAGAGATTGAGCCTGCAACCCGGGTATGTGCCCTGACCAGGAATCAAACTGGCGACCTCCTGGTCCATGGGACAGCATTTTACCACTGAGCAACACCAGCTGGTAATTTAAAGGCTGCTCTAGAATGTTTAGAATTCTGCTAAAAATTTACCCGTAAAAGCAATTAGTGTTCAAAAATTTGGCTAATATTCTTTTAGACAAGTTTAGATCTCAAACAGTTATTTGACATCTAATTTCTTCATGTTAAAACTCCATAAAGAAGCCTTTGACAGAATTTTAAATTATGAGAGATATCTGCTTAGGGCCCAAGAAACTCACAAGCCTGCTAACTACTATTTAGTAGCTTTTGCTTCTATGGGCAGAGGCCCTAGAAGAAACCAAAATTTGTCATCGAATTCTCGTATGGTGTTGGGTAGAGCACTGTAATTCATATGTGCCCAGGGCTGAGACGTTGAACTGAGTCCATGTGTGTATTCTCAGAATGAAATGAACTTTCATGGGTAGCCTGGCGGTTTAAGAACTCCTCCTGTTTCATCTATACGTCTCAGCTTGGGGACTCATGCAGTATATAATTTATAAATGTTATTTCATAAAGCACAGAATTCAAGAGCCAGAAAATACTGTGTTACTGAAGCAGTGAATAAGCAGGAAATGAGCAGTCCTTCAACAATAGGAAATTATGACACACAACAATACTGACATGAGCCCAGCCCTAAGCCATCACCACATGTGTCCTGTAAGTGCTACTGCATAATTTCCTTTAAATTAGGATGAACAGTTCTCAGCCTATGAATCCCGAGGGGCAGGTGGACTGCCATCAATATCACATCCTCCCAAACGCACCAAAGCAGCCACTAAAAAGTATGTTTTTTATGGAAAATTTTCACTAATTAGGGAAATTTTCAAGCATACACAAAAGTGGAGAGAAAAGAATAATCAACACCCATGTATTAATTCCCTAGTTTTCACAACATTATTTGATCAATCTTGCTTCATCTGTCCCCTCCCCGACATACTTTTCTTCTTAATTTCTCTCCCTCCTTCCCTCTCTCCATCCCTCTTTTCCTTTCTTTTTTTTTAAAAAATATGTTTTATTGATTTTTTACAGAGAGGAAGGAAGAAGGATAGAGAGTTAGAAACATCAATGAGAGAGAAACATCGATCAGCTGCCTCCTGCACACCCCCCACTGGGGATGTGCCCACAACCCAGGTACATGCCCTTGACTGGAATCGAACTTGGGACCTTTCAGTCCACAGGCCGACGCTCTATCCACTGAGCCAAACTGGTCAGGGCTCCTTCTTTTCTTTTTTCCTTCTTTCTGCTAAAATGTTTTAAAGAAACTCTCAGATATTATGTCATTTCCCTCGTAAATATTTTAGTCAATATCTCCAACTAACAAGACATTTTTTAAAAGCACAACCACCACACTATTACTGTACCTAACAGAATTATGAATAATTTCTTAATACCGAATGCCAAGGCCATCTTCAGATCTTCCCATCTGTCCCAAAGAGGTATTTTCCAATTGGTTTTTTTTTTAATTAGGATCCAAAAATCAGCCACATAATGCATCTGTTTATGGTTCTCTTTTACTCTATAAGAGCCTTACTCCTCCCCATTTCCATCACCTTTTCCTTTCTAGGCATCAAACTGTTCTAGAATCTGGCTCATTTTTTCCTGGGGGATGTCCTTCATTCTGGATTTGGCTGACTGTTTCTTTGTGGTTATTTAACATGTTTCTCTGTCTCCTAAAAGTGGCAAACCTAGAGGTCAATTGGATTCAGGTTCAATTATTTTTTAGCAAGACTTTAAGGCCACTTTAAGCCTTAATTTGCTCCAGTTTTATATGCTCCTGGGCTCTGCATAATTTCCTTCTGCATATTTTTTTGTTGTTTTTAACTCCTGTTTTATATGGTATAAGCATACCTACTTTTATTGCACTTCACAGATGTTGAATTTTTTACAAACTGAAGTCAAGACCCTCCACCCCCAAAGAGGTTACAACTTGCTTAATTGCGACACATGCTTTATTGCAGTGGTCTGGAACCAAACTGCAACATCTCCGAGGCATATCTGTACTTGATTCTCTTAGTGGTCACCTAGCCACTAACACAGCAGAGCCGAGAAGAGAACCTGAATTTTTGCAGGCCTCAACCTGGCCCCTTCTATGCTTCTGAGAGAGGAGCTCCCTCTTCCTAATTCTCACCTCCATTATAATCCTTTAAGTTAGAACCCTGCAGCCGTCTTAGAAGTACAGGGACACTCTTCCCAGTCAGGGTCTCATAAAACCCACAGTGAAGGCAATACTCATGTTGTTGTTTCAGCTGAAAATTGTCTTCACCATTCAGGAATCACGTTTACAGCAGTGAACAAAGCTGAATGCTGGCCAGAGGAACGGCAACTTCCAGGAATCAGCTACCATCCTTTTCATGTTCTCTTGCACAGTTTTTCAAATAAGCCCATCATATTTTCATTGTGACCATCTTCATCACTGTAGCTCTCCCGAGTACTGAATTATTTTTTTTCCTCAAGTCTGGCAAAATGTTGATAATCGTCTATGTCAGATAATAAGTAATGGAGTTCGCTAAAATAATCTCCTTTTCCAATAAAATAAGAAAACTGGAGAATCATTAGTTTTTTCTCCTCTCATCATGCCCACATCAGGCGTCCAGAAGATAATGAACCCTTAAATGAGGTTATTTGTCACATTGACCCAGAGGTCTTGGATGTTGTCTTTGGATGACTCAAACGAGCTTGGGCCTTTTCTGGGGTGGAAAGGCCACTGCATTTGGTGCTGTTGTTATAACTGCAGTCCGTTACTGTGGTTTTAGACTGGCCTCTATCCGTTATCTAAAGGTGCTGCACACTTTATGTTCAAAGACACCCAGTAATGGATATGGACTCAGTGCCATTCTGGGTCAGGGGGGATGAGCGTCACTGAAGAGCCAGGGGAGAAGATTACAAGCGCCTGTCTGAGCCCCTCAACGTTCTTCCAAGTGAAGCGATAAGACTCCCCAGGCACATTTTTTTTCACTTGAAAAGGAAAGTAGCAATTTGCATGAAATAATGAACCTTTAAAGGCCAATAAATAAGCATTAGAGAAACATTATAGTTTCTTTCCTGAAGCCAAAGATCCCAGGACCATTGTGAAAAGAAACTCTCCGACAGCGTCCCCGAAGCGTATTTTGGTGCAGAGTAATTCAAGACGTGAAAAATGACATGTGGGCAATCAAGCGCTCCCTGTCCAAACACTGTGTTTCCTGGATTCCGGGATTTTCTTCTCCGTCTTATACTTGTGTCTTTGTAACTCCTGTCTTACATAGTATTTTATTCTGTTAGTGGCCTCTTCAAAATCAAGTCGCTTTAGATCGGTGTGCCTGGGGCAAACTACCTTCTCGTGAATCTCACCAGGCCGGCTGAACCTGGCTTAGCTTCTGGATTTCTAGCATTTAACTGCATATATTAAATCCCACTGTAACTAGTGTGGTGGCATTTCTCAGTTAGTTTATTGTAATGGCATCATGAAGCAATGAATGTGGAGCAGGAAGGCATAGTCTCATTTTACCAAAAAAATGATTAAACACCAAGAGTTTAGGTGCAGTTTTCTTACCATGGCTGTTCATGTTTTTGAGCTGGAGAAAAGGTGAACAAGTTAAAGGAAAATGGCGAATTGCATTCTGGATGAAAAACTCCAAAGCGCTTTTCTCTCTGTTCACATGCAGTGTCAATGGCATCCAGTCAGGGACTCAGGCTGCTCAGTCTCTCCTGGATGGAGATCATTGAAAGCAGTCAGTGTCCAGGTTTACTTACTGTGCCCGGAGCAGCAAAACACTTCGACCTGCTCCAAGACGGAAGTGTTTGATCACAGAGGACCCTTCTTAAAGCCCTACCTGTTTGTTTTGGGCTCCAAAGATGGACACTTTCCCAGCATCTTCACTTACCTGAACAGAAGTTGGCTGAAGTGAGATACTTAGGGACATGTTTTACATCGGACCAGAGTTCTGACACTGGCTTACCTCAAACATCTATTTAATGCTGTTAAATTATTTACATCAGATTTTAGGTATATGTCAATAAATTCTTATGACTGCTAATCAGCAGAAGTTATCATAACTGTTCACGTGTACATTTCCTTCTGTGTCATCCAACGCTTCCAATTTGACTGTTGCTGGGCATGTTACAAGCTGAGTTTAGTAAACCAAAAAATTAGGATTTCATTGGCTTAGATTTTAATTATACACGTAGTTTATAAGATGGTTTTTGTTTTTTTCCCTTGTGCAAAACAGAAAAATTTGAGGTTGCACAAACCCGTTCCCCTGAAGTGTACATGACATGAGTCTTACAGCAGTTGAATGTTATGCTATATGTTACTAGTATGTTTGTGCATATACACACATCTATATGCGTATAAATATGTCTCGTGATATATTTGCCTTAGTAAAATCATTGAGACCTCTAAGAAAAGTATCAGATGGAAAATTTGGGGATTCTTTTGAGGAATGTCGAATCCTAGTGAAACTAAGCCCCAGTGAATAAAAATAATAGAATAAAGATGCAAAAAATTGTTCTATGATATCAAAGAACAGGGGCTGGGAAGGCAAAACAGGAGGGTGAATTGTGTTAGTATCTCAATAAACAACAGACACGTAAGAATTAACTAAAACCGTCACAATACTTAGTTTTTGCAATGTATGTTTTATTATTTCGTTTGTTGTATGGAAAATTCTTAAAATGGAAGGGGCTCTTTGCAGGAGAGGCATCAGGATAAATGGAAATGTTTATTGTATGTCCTGCCCCAAAGGAGACTTGTCAGAGGTAGCACAGGTGCTTACAGCTGCGGAAAGAGGCCCTCTAGCCAGATCCCAAGGGGCTCTGAGAAGAACGACAGACATTAGCCTGGGATGAAAAAGCCGTGGAGAAGTGGGCAGGAAGCCTGGCCAGCCCGAGGTCTGACTGCTTCCTCAGTAGGTGATGGATTGGGAGGTGGGCCCAACCTGGCTGTACACCTGGGAGCTTTTTTCACTTGCCCGAGGTAGGCTGGTATAACTAGGTGAGGTGGGTCTGGGCCTGATCGTGTTAAATGCTCCCAGGTATTTCTGTGTGCTATTGAGGTTTAGAACCACTGAGTTAATATTTTTTTCTCACTTAATACGTTTATTTTTGCAAGTTCAGCATCCGTAGGTGTTTCTTTCTGGTTTATAATGTGCAATTACTAAATCATGCTGTTATGTGATTAATGATCCCTTAGTTCTGTGGGTCAGGGTCTAGCTAAGCTTAAAGTATACAAAAACTGCCCGGCCAGCATGGCTCAGTGGTTGAGCATCAGTCTATGAACAAGGAGGTCACTGTTTGATTCCTGGTCAAGGCACATGCCCGGTGTTTGGCTGGATCCCAGTGTGGGGCACGCTGGAGGATCAATGACTCTCTCTCTCATCATTGATGCTTCTATCTCTCTTTCCCTCTCCCTTCCTCTCTGAAATCAATAAAAAAAATATTTTTTAAAAGTAGAAAAAATACTAGCACATTCAATAAAGAAAAATAATACAATATGTATTTAAAAACAGCTAGAATTACTTTACCCCATCCTATATAATAAAACCCTAATATGCAAATCAACCAAATGGCAGAATGATGCACACTGATCACCAGGGGGCAGATGCTCAATGCAGGAGCTTCCCCCTTGTGGTCAGTGTGCTCCCACAGGGGGAGCACCGCTCAGCCAGAGCCAAGCTCATAGCTGGCAAGTGCAGCATGGTGGTGGGAGCTTTTCCAGCCTCCACAGTAGTGCTAAGGATGTCTAACTGATGTCTTAGACCTACTCTCACGGGGGGGGGGAGGGGGGGAACGGGCCTAAGCTGTCAGTCAGACAACCCCAGAGGGCTCCCAGACTGTGAGAGGGGTTGGGCTAAGGGACCTCCCTCCCCCACCCCAGCGCACAAATCTCGTGCACTGGGCCTCTAGTTTAAGATAATACTTAAAATAAGTTTTAAATAAATAAATAACCAGAACCAAAATGATACCTTTATACTACTCCCTAATTGTTACCATTTGGTGTTTATTCTTAGCTTGGTTATTTATAATCGGACTACTTTATTATTATTATTTTTAATCCTCACTCAAGGATATGTTTTTATTGATTTTAGAAAGAAGGGAGAGGGAGGGGAAGAGAGAGAGAGAGCAAGAGTGAGAGAGAGAATCATGTGAGAGAGAAACAACGATTGGTTGCTTCCCAACCACGACCCCTGACCCAGGATCAAACCCCCTTCCCATAAGCAGACTGCTTTAGAGTGTTTCCTCCATTCTCTAAATTGTTATCTTAGAGAAGGACTTCTTTATATCAGGCACTAGTGTAGTCTTTGATGACTGTTTTCATCCAAAAGAATTTTCTACTTTTGGGAAAGAAAAAAATCAGTTACTTGTTCTGAGGAGGAAGACTGGTTTTGCAAGCAATGTTAGGCCATTAAACCAAACAAAGCCCTGTCCTGCGGTAGGGCAGGGGACTTTGTTCTGAGACCAAACCTAAGCACACCTGGGGAAGGGTAGGTGAACAGAGTACTCTCTTCAGGGATTTGCGGGGAGGGAGTATATTTGCAAATCAATGAACTCAAGGGGTAGTTATAAGCAAGGTTTTTGCGTGTTACCGGCACTCTGGATTTGGGATTTCGGACACCCCAAAGTCCGCGCGTGTTATTAAAACTGTGATTTCTCCACCTCTTCAAAGCATCACTTAGTTTTTTGGTCTTTCTGCAACAGTTCATTTTTTCATACATGTTTTATTTCCTTTTTTATATCTTGTGTAGGCAAAAAATGTGATCCACTTTTTTCACAGTAATGGTCATAATGCAAATTTATTCCTGAGATGTCTGCCATGTAAAAGAATGAGTTTACTTGCTACCAAAACATTACACTTTAAAGCAACATTCAGTAAAAGAGATGATGGAGTTAGGAAATTACTATTTTGCAACCGTAATAGAAATAATTGATTCAGGCCAGATTCATCAATGAATGTTAAAACCATTGAGTTCAACTTTGCCAGGATGCTTAATTAGTCTTAAAGTACTTCCCCACAAATTCAATAACAAAGGGGAAAGAAGAGTGACCTCGTAGAGGAGAAAGCTGGGGGATAGTACCTTAACCAAGATAGAAAGAACAGGGAAGAAAGGACAATCTGGTGTCATGAGCCTCCTAATGTGACACACTGAGGAGGACACAGCATCACCCTTGTAGTGTTCCTCCCCAAAACCATAGCATGAAACTAATCATAGAAAAGAATCAGACCAGCTCTAACTGAGGGATGAACTACAACTGGCCTACAGTCTACAAAATTGTACATGTTCTGAAGAACTGTTTTAGATTTAAAAGAGATTAAAGAACATAACCCATACATGCAGGTCCTGGTTTTGTTTCTGTATAGAAAAGATCATTATTTTTCTATCCATGACATTAAAGAGATGTTTGTATACGCATCGTACGGTATTGCATCAATGTTAAATTTCCCAAATTTGATCATTGCCCTGTAGTTGTGTAAAACCAAGTACTTTTTATGAAAAAAACAAAACAAAACATGCTAAACTTAATTAGGGGTAAAGAATCATGATGTCTGCATTTTACTCTGTCATCATTACTAGTTCATCGAAAGCAATAATAAAGTTAAAATAATGATACATTAAGAAAGAGAAAGATAATAAGGATAATGCAGCAAATTGCTAACAATTGATGCATCTAAATGACAGGTCTAAGGAAGTTCATTGTACTGCCTCTGTAAGTTTTGAGTATTTTTCAAAACAAAACATCTGGAAAATCACATAAACAGAATATTCAGTGGCCTTGTGAAGTCAGACACAGCTTTGCAAAGGTCTCCAGTGTATTCTTTTTTACTCATCTTTTCCTTTTGCCTGCTTTTGATTGCTTGAACAAGAGTCTAATGATCTGCGAAGAGACATAAAGCTCTAGGAAAGCATCTTCCTTAAAGGAAATCATTTAAAAATTGACAAATCTTTTAGAGTCCCATAACCATCTCCTAATTTATTGGTTTAATAATTCCACGTTTTGGGTAGTTAAGTTTTTCTCTCTGTGTGTGTTTTTTTTTATTATAGTAAAATATACATAAAATTTACCATTTTTAATGGAAGTAAGTACATTTTTCACATTGTTGTACAACCATCACTACATCCATCTCCAGAAATTTTTCATCATTCCATACTGAAACTCTGAACTTTTAAATGATAACTCCCCTCCTCCCCTGTACATATCTTTATATATTTTAGATATTAATCTATCAGATATGTGATTTGCAATATTATCTCCCGTTCGGTGAGTTGCCGTTTTGACTTTTTACTCTTTGATGCACACAAGTTTTAAATTTTGATGAAGCACAGTTTGCCCATTTTTCTTTTGTTGCATGTGCTTTTGATGTCATATCAAGAAATCATTTTTATTTTTTAAATGTTTTTTAAAATATTTTTTTATTGATTCCAGAGAAGAAGAGAGAAGGAGAGAGAGATAGAAACATCAGTGATGAGAGAGAATCATAGATTGGCTGCCTCCTGCACACCCCACACTGGGGATGAAGCCTGCAACCCAGGCATGTGCCCTGACCAGGAATCAAACAATAACCTCCTAGTTTATGGGTTGATGCTCAACCACTAAGCCATGCTGGCTGGGCTATTTTGCTTTTTAAAGTAATGAATAGGCGTATATTTTTTTCTTTGAGTTTTAGAATAAGAATGATAATTCTAGTTATTTATAATTTCTGGAATGTGCAACCGTATATATTGGCCCCAACAGTGTATAACTTCAAAAGGAAGTTACATTTCCTTTTTGTGACTAAATTACCACCGATCTGTTTGCTGCGATATAGTCCTTTTATGTCTTCCCTCCACTATTTCTGGAAATTTCTCAGGGGATTTCCTCATATGCTCCAGAACAAATCACTCAGTTTGTTGTTGTGTTTTTTTTTCTTTCGCCCATGCTGCTAGTGACCCTGGTGAAATGTCCATCCTGCTCGGCACAGGTGTCCCAAAGTGTATCTGCTCCTGAGATCTCCAACTTGCACTCTGACCCAGAGAGAGGAGGAGACCTTGCCTCTCTCTCACCCTCAGCTGACCTGGTGCCTTGAGCTCCCTGGTGCAGATGCCTGTCTTGACTTGTCTGCACTCAGGTGAGCACAGAGTGTGGCCCGCAAGAGGCAGGAGGGAACCTACTGGGCCATCTGCTGTATCTCAGGATGGGAACCTGGAGTACTTACTGTTAAGGAAAAAATTATCCTGACTCTTACTAAAACAGTAATGAAAACTTTATCTAGAACTGTGGCAATAGGTGTCAAGACTGGCAACAGGAGAGAGAGATTAGACTGAACTTGAGAACAGCAAGGCAAGTGGAGATTTATAGCCAAGGATCAGAGTGTGGGGGAGGGGAGTCAGTGGATGAAAAATGACTAAGAGGAGACATCAAAGGTGGAGAGATTCTTGTTAAACTGACCTAGCAGCATTCTTGTGAAGGCAAGTCAGGGTGATCAGGTATCAGGGGTGGGGATGTGGAATTTGATCAGATTCAGGGGGTGGGGGATTCTCTCTAGACCCAGTTAGTGGGATTCTTGCTACAACTGGGTTATGCGAGCCCAGCAGGGATCTGTGTTGAGGCCCAGTCAAGAAGAAGGCTCAGAGGTGTCTAAAGGGTGGTCAGGATCTCAAGAGAGTCTTTGTTGGTCCCTCCTCCTGCTCAAGGAAAGGAGAGATGTTCTTTGTTCCTTTAGACAAGATAAGTCCATTTCCCATGAGTTGCCTTTTGTTCATCAAGGACTCACTGAACCACCTGTTGAAACTCAGTAGTAGGGCAGCTAGTTGAGAAGATTTGTAAATGTTATGCTTGAAACATCCTGGAGAGTGGAGTGAGGACAGCAGGGGCAGTCTGGTGGAATTTTTGGTTTGCAGTTTGAATGTCTCTGATGATAGGGTAGACATCACTGTTATTGTCGAGGTTACCTCTTCCTGCTGGAGAGGTGGAAGATGCAGGTTTTCCAGTGAACTTCCTGACTGGCCCACCCAGCAGCCGCAATAGGCACAAAAACTACCCAACATCCAGCTCCAGCTTGCAGGCTTCATTAGATACAAAATAACCTAGAATCCCAATGCTAGTCTCAACAGTCAGGTCATAGTTCTCAGTGGCTTTAAGGCATGGTTCGATTCCCAGTCTGGGTACATGCCCAGATTGCATGCTTGATCCCAGTAAGGGGCTTGCATGTGGCAGCCAATTGATGATGTTTCTCTCTCATTGATGTTTCTATCTCTCTATCTCTCTCCCTTCTCTCTCTCTAAATATCAATAAAAATGTGTGTGTGTTTTGTTTTGTTTAGAAGAAGAAGAAGAAGAAGAAGAAGAAGAAGAAGAAGAAGAAGAAGAAGAGGAGGCTCTGACACCCAAGGGCAGGAGAAGATGGATATCTAAGCCCAAGTAAAGAGAGTGAATTCACTTTTCAGGCCCGGGTTGGATGATGCCCACGCACATTGAGGAGGGCCTCTGCTTTACTCGATATACTGATTCAAATGCTCATCCCTTCCAGAAACACCCTCAGACACAACAGAAATAAAGCTTACTGGTTCCCTGGATATCCCTTAGCCCAGTCAAGTTGACACATAAAATTAACCATCATACAATCTCACAATTTTTATAAGTACACTAGAGGCCCTGGTGCACAAAATTTGTGGACTCAGGGGGGCCCTTCAGTCCGGCCTGTGCCCTCTCACAGTCTGGGAACCCTCAGGGGATGTCCAAATGCTGGCTTAGGCCCACTCCCTGGGGGGATCGGGCCTAAGCTGGCAGTCAGACATCCCTCTGGCAGCCCAGGAGCCCTCAGGGGATGTCCACTTGCCAACGTGGAGCAGGCCTAAGCTGCAGTCTGACATCGTTAGTGTTGCTGAGAAGGCAGGAGAGGCTCCCACCACCACCACTATACTGGGAGCCATCAACCTGGCTTCTGGCTGAGCAGAGCTCCCTCGGTGGGAGTGCACTGATCATCAGGTGCAGCTCCTGCATTGAGCATCTGCCCCCTGGTGGTCAGTGTGTGTCATAGTGACCAGACATTCCCAGTTGTTCTGCTGTTAGGGTTGATTTTCATGTTACCCTTTTATTATATAGGATAGAGGCCTGGTGCATGGGTGGGGGGCCAGCTGGTTTGCCCTGAAGGGTGTCCTGGATCAGAGTGGGGGTCCCACTGGGGTGCCTGGCAAGCCTGGGTGGATGGCTGATGGCTATTTTCAGGGTGGCCACATCCCTTCAGGGTGGGGGTCTCCCCTGGGGTGCCTGGCCAGCCAGGATGAGACGCAGATGGCTGTTTGCAGGCTGGCCACATTCCCTTCAGCACGAGGGTCCCTGCTGGGGTGCCTGGCCAGCCTGGGTGAGGGGCTGATGGCTGTTTGCAGGCTGGCCACAGCTCTTTCAGGGTAGGGGTTTCCCCTGGGGTGCCTGGCCAGCCTGGGTGAGGGGCTGATGGCTACTTGCAGGCTGGCCAAGCCCCCAGCAGGGACCCGCACCCCATGAGGGTGGAGCCATCCTGGGTGAGGGGCTGATAGCTGTTTGCAGGCTGGCCACAGCCCCCAGCAACCCAAGCTCCCAATGAGGCTGGCTGGAAGCAGATACCTGGGATTTATTTATCTTCTATAATTAAAACTTTGTTGCCTTGAGCGGAGGCCTAGGCAGGCAGGAAGCTTAGCTTCTTCCATTGCCAGGGTAACCAAACCTCCTGTTTGCTCTAGCTCTGTGGCTGCCGGGCGCCATCTTGGTTGGGTTAATTTTCATATAGTTGCTCTGATTGGCTGGTGGGCATGGCTTGGGATGTAGCAAAGTGACACAATTAACATATTACTCTTTTATTAGATTAGATTATTAGATTAGATTAGATGCTTCCTCGTGGTACAACTTTTTAGGTTAACAAAAATATGTTTATTAACAGACCCAAATACATTGAGCTTCTCTATAACATGTAAAAATAAGAAGCAAAAGTATATGTACTTAAACTTATGCATAGTAATGAATGTTTCAGTAGTTTATCTTACTTAGAAATGATCTAGATATTTAACAAATATCTATTACTTAACTTAGCATAACTCTCAGATTGCAAGTTACCAGACTTCAGGAATGATTTTCAGGCAGACATATTGTGTCATTAAACAAAGCTTGCCATCATCTCACATTATTTCCCTTTTAACTGTTTTTAGAGCATATGTACATTAGGCAAGTATCTCAAAAGCAAAGCTGATAAAAGGTGACATGCAGTGGCTTTTGGTTTTACTACTGTGTTTGATATACATGAAGTAGTGGTTAGGATTTCAACAAATTCATTTTTACTGCATCCTTACTTATCCACTTGTTCTTAGGTTATATTTATCATTTTTATAATTTTAAACATCTAACAGATACAATATTACCTTACTTGACCAGTGAATACAACAAAATAAAACAAGCAAAATAAGCCAGTTTGTTCTTTTTTCTTTTTTTCTAAGTCAGCTTAAATTGAGCTCCTTTGTGGGGTTTTGTAAAATAATTTGGTAATACGATTCAAAGGTCGAAAAATATCAGACATATATGACCTATATACATAGTTAAACATACACTAATATATAGACAGATACAAATAGAGATCAAATAGCTTTTATTCTAAAACTTTAGCCATGAGTTTGATAAACACAGTAACATGAAACTCACTGGTTTAATGAAATAAATGGGGCTCATCTTTGCTCCACTTTATAATTTTATCTGAATTGTGTTTCTGTCAAATGGGAAAAGTTGGGGTTGCCTACCTGATAGAGAACATCAAGAGTAGGGGGATTCTTGTCAAATTGACTAAATTCTTCCCGAAGGCAGGTCAGGGTGATCAGATGTCAGGAGTGGGGGGTTCTTTCTAAACTGAGTGAACAGGACAGGACTCTTGCTACAAAAATGTGGGCCATGGTTGAGGCCTAGTCAAGAAAAGGATCAGAAGATCTGTCTACAGTTTGGTCAAGGAGAAAGTCTTTGTCCGTACCTGTGAGGATCTGCTCTTGTCCACGAGCATCCCCAGGCGAGAGAGGGCATGCCATTAAATACAGATAAAAGCACCATGAGAGGTAGATATAAAAAAGGAAAAAGCTTTATACTTTAGTACTTTTAATGGCATTTTCCCTGCTTTTTGAACAAGGGACTCTGCATTTTCATTTTGCACTGGGCCCACAAATTGTGTAACCAGTTCTGTTTACCACCCAGGTAGCCTGGATACACACTCATCTCTTCCCTTGGAATTCTAATTCCTCAGGCAGAAACTTGAGAAAAGTTTAGCCTGAAAACCCTTCTTGCCACAATCTGGTTTCCTGATCTCCCTGTGAACAAATGCCTGGACAAGGCCAACCACGTGTCTCTCAAGAAAGAAATAATTGTTCGGCATGGGGAGGTTGAAACTGAGATTATGGAGGAAAGTATTTTCTCTCTCTGGAGAGGCAAGTTTCTGTTGACAACGAACTAATCCAAATGCCTAAGCAGAACATTAACATCAGTATTTGCATCGGTGCAACTTGCTGGTCCAGGGCTTCCCTTGAGTATTGATGCTATGGTGTAAATGTTTGTGTTCCCCTGAAATTCACATGTTGAAATTCTAACCCACAAAAATGATGGTATCAGGAAATGGGCCCTTTGGAGGTACTGGGGTCATGAGAGTGAAGCCTGCAGGAATGATTAGTTCCTTATCAAAGAGGCCCCAGGGAGACGCCTAACCCCTTCTACCCTATGAGGACACGAAGAAAGTGAACCAGCCAGAGGGTCCTCACCAGAACATGACCCTGCTAGTTCCTGGATCTTGGACTTGCAGCCTCCATACCTATGAGAAATTAATTTCTATTTTTTGTAAGCTATCATGTCTGTGCTATTTTATGAAGGCAGCCTGAATGGACTAGCCCAAGTGGGGACTAACTGGCCTTATGTTTGTATTACTAGAAGATTTACCAAAGTGGTACTTCCAGAACAGAAATGAGGACTTAGCACAAGAACAAATTATAGTCCCCTGTCCCCACCCCTAAATTGCAGATTTCCAACTTTAAACACATGAAGGTCCAGCCTCCACAAGTTCCCTGATAGCAAAAACTTTTGAGGCTCTAGTTGTTGTACTAAGATTTTTTTCCAAAAAATTATCTATTGGTTTTTAGAGAGAGGAAGAGAGAGAGAGAGAGAGAGAGAGAGAGAGAGAGAGAGAGAGAAATATCCATCAGTTGCCTACCTCATGCACCCCTACCAGTGCTCAAACCCGCAACCTGGCTATGTGCCCTGACTGGGAATTGAACCTTCACCTTTTGGTGCATGGGATGACTTTCCAACTAACTGAGCCACACCAGATTCTTTTACTTTATTTCACCAGGCTTTATAGTATGAACTTCGTCTGTGGACCATATTTTTCTGCCTTCTGGACTTGTCCTTGAACTGTCTTCTTCACTTTCTCATTTTGTAGAACACGAAAAACTTCATGGGAGAGGTGAGAATGGGTAAATTATTATTGAAAATAAAGTATTTCCTGATTTCCCCTTTCTATCTACATGTTAAATATTTGTAAAATTATATCATTGGTCTGATTAAGTAAAATAGTAACAAATGGATTGAAAGACTAGTGTTTTCATTCTAAAAAAAAATTACTCTTTTATGAAAACTTCATCTGTATCAGATAGACAGTGTCTGGTGTGATTATTCATATTACAGTCTAATTCTCCCTTTTTCAGGATATTTTACAGAGAGCTGCTCCTGGCCCCAAACTCATGCCTCAACTTTCCCTTTTTTTCTTCTCCACCAAATAGTTTCCCATTTTAGTAGGTCTTACAGTCTGTTGATGTAAATGTTTGATCTTTGGAGTTTTTGTGTCTGAGAATGACATTGTGTCTGACATTTCATTTAGTTTTTAAGACATCAAAGCCTAACCTCAGAAAAGGAAATAATTTCTTCTAGAGAGCTAGTGCCAACTGTTAACAGTAGCTCTCTGCAGTGCATTGAGGAGTATGTAAGGGCTGGGGAGTATGCTGAACATCTGAGTTCAGCAAGGCAAAATCGTGATTGATTAGTGCTGTCTACCCTGAGGATGAGATGGGGAGTGAAGTCAGGGATGCCACATATTCTCTAGCTCTCCTTAGCCCAAAGGGAGGGTACTATGACATTTTCAAACACCATGGTAGAAGCAGCTGTGGTAGGAATCAATAAAGAAAGACAGTTTGGATTGAGGAGGCCTCTTGATGTCTCTAAAATCTCACTTTGCCTGCTCCTTGGCCTCATAACGCCCTCATGGTTTTGCCTCCTCTGGGTGGCCACCTTTTGATGATTCTCCTATTATTATATACAACCCAATGATGGATCGAGTGATAAGACATTGTAGATAAGGTGTAGTACAGATCTATCAAATGAGGCTTTTTAATTGAGTCAGTTTGACTCACTCAATAGGTCCAAATGCCTTTTCAAGGCTATCTATGTATGTAGAATTTTGTAGGGGAGGAGAACAAATAGAGATCAAGACAAGGTGGTGGACTTAATGCATGTGTTTGAACATCCTAGACTACTGAACCTGCTGAAGCTGGGGGTGAGGGACGGCGTGAAAGTGGAAGGGAGAGGGTGAGTCAGAAACCTGTGACGACTGCAACTTTCATAAAGAAATGGGTAGAGGATGGATGTGAAAATTCGGGTGAAGTGAAGGTTGTAGTTTGTTCTGTACCTGTCTCTGAATATTGATAATGAGCTTCACGATACTGAAAATGAAGTTACATATAAATCTTCTCAAATATCTTCCCTTTCCATTTAGTTGTTACTTTATCCTATCACGATCATGATGTTTGTTGACATGAATTTTCCTGAAATCTGGCCTGAATCCTTTTGATTTGGGGACCACATGAATGCTTACCAGCTTGGGGGTAGCACAGCTGCAGAGCACAGAGCCTCTGTTCTTCATCAGGTTTTTTCTGAGTTTAAAGATTTCAGAGGGATAGAGGAAGGAAAGGTTTACTTTTTGCTTCAAGTTGCCTCAGGAATAAAAACGTAGGCTAGGTTCTCTGTAAGCTGCTTTGGAATTAAAGTTCTGTTTTGAAAATTAAGAATTAAGTTGGGCCAGACTAATTCTGTGGGACATCAAGGTTTCTGAGATTTCCGAAACACTACTCATCTTCACAAAAGTCAAATCAGGATAAGCCTGGAAGTTGACCAACCAGCTAAGGAGAATTCTGACTACAGAAATTGACCCTAAAGTGGCTCTTCACTCTCGAGGCAACCTCAGTGTCCTCCAGGACCAACACAGAAGCAAGCCAAGCAGTTATTGGACATCTAATTCAGTCTCTGAGCAAAATATAAGCATGTGCTTTGGGTTAAAGGTCATGGAATCCTCTTGGTCACATATTGATGGCTCCACATTTTATATTCTCTGAGTATAGAAGACTCCAGAAGGAAACTCCTCAACACAGATCACTTCTGTGATGGCTAGTGCTGCTTGGCAATGTCATGTTGCTTGCTGCTCAGACTTGTTGAACTTCATGTCAAAGTATTCATGTGAAATACTGAGGTGAGGGTCCCCCATACAAAGTTGGCTCTAAACATTTTCATTTTCCTGTAAATAATTACTGTCGGGGGAAAAGATCAAATAGAAAGAAAGAGTTTAGTGTTCTAAGTTTGTGTGTCCCATCCAAATCTGTTTTATAAAGTCTCTGTGGAAGAAGCAGAAATATGATTTTAATGGCCTGGGTGGGTTCTTGCATTATCCATGCACAAAGCAGTAGGTTGAGAAAGCTTAGTGCTCTGAATCACCCAATGTACTTTATACATTTATTTAGAGGAGAATAGTTTAGTTTTAATTATTTATGGTAATAGGTCTCAGTGCACCAGTAAACGTCCTTGGGTGCATATTTTGTAAAAGTAATGAAGTCTTTGTAATGCGAGCTTTCTCTTCAGCTACAAGCTGCCCTCTCTTTGCTAAAGAACCAGAGCAGTGTGTCTGTGTTTGTGTGTAAGAGTGTGTATAAATTACCAGACTTGAGGTTTAGCAAGACATTATTGAACTTGATTGAGGACTTTCGAGAATTATTTCTGGATGTAGTGAGTACATTCCCTCAATCACCCTTCTTTCCAAACATAACATTAGCAACTCGACCAAAGAAAACATTACCAAGAAGGAGATGAGCAGTCTGTCAGAATATTTTTTGTCGTTATTTTCTTTCAGTGTTTTCTTGTTGTTTCTTCCTCTGTTGCTACAATCTTAAGGTATAGTAATAAAGCACACTATAAATCTACTCTTTCCTTCTGGCCTGAGTTGTATATATTGCAGTGTCTAGGTAAATCTTATTATGTCAAGGAACCTTCTCTCTTCTTTGCTTCTTTCCTCCACTTCTTTCCCTTTGTCTTCTCTCCCTGGGATTAGCTCCCTTCCCCCCTCCTGGGAAACTTCCACACACCAAAACCAGAGAGACTGTACAGAGGACAATGAGCATGCATGTGTCATCCATTTAACTAACAATTTGAAGGGCTAAGATCTCCAAAATTACAGGTTCAGCTTTGTACTATTTTAGGAACCCTCCACAGAGCCAAGTTAGGAGGTCCAGCAAATAATTCGCATTATTGAAACGAATGTAATGCGAATATGGTCGATATTCGCAACACATTCAATAAAGCAAACCCCGGCACACTGTGATTCAACATTTGCAGCTTTGATATTTGCAGGTGACCGAAAAGGTGCTGGTGTGTTGAAGTTTGCACTAGGAATTCCCTTTCATAAGGGTTTTGTGACTTGTAAATGAAACGATGCCTTTAAAGTACTTTTAAGGAAAGAATCAGCCAAACTTGAAAGCTGGTGGGTGAGAGCCACTTAGCTAATGGACAGACTGATCACATCTTAATTACTGATGTCAGAGATTTGGAGATTCAAGAAGTCCCTTAAAATTTTACTATAAAAGTGTTATTCCATTTAGACTTACCATCACTCTTAGGCTCCAAGACAGAGACTGATTATTAAGAAAGCTGTATGGAGATTATTATGCTAAGTAAAATAAACCAATCAGAGAAAGATAAATACCATATGCTTTCACTTAGATGTGGAATCTAATGAACAAAATAAAATGACGAGCAAAATAGAAACAGAGGCGTGGATATATGGCACAGATTGACAGCTGTCAGAGGGAAGGGGGTTTGAGGGATTGGATGAAAGAATGTCAAAGGATTAATAAAGAAATATATATGCATAACTCATAGATACAGACATCAGTGTAGTGATAGCCAAAGGGAAGCGGGAGCAGGGGATGGGTAGAGGTAGGCAGAGGCGCAGGGGGTGGGAGGATGGGGACATCTGTAATAGCATCCTATACAATAAAAGGCTAATAAGCAAATTGACCAAACAGCAGAAGGATTGGTCGCTATGACACACACTGACCACCAGGGGGCAGATGCTCAGGAGCTGGCCCCTGGTGGTCAGTGCACCAGAAGCCGGGGCCCATGCTGGAGAGTGCAGCAGCAGCAGCAGTCGAACATCCCTGAGGGCTCGTGGACTGTGTGAGGGTGCAGGCCAGGCTGAGGAGACCCTCCCTCCAGTGCACAAATTTCGTGCACTGGGCCTCTAGTCAACAATAAAAATTAAGTTTAAATAAATAAATAAATAAATAAATATAAAAAGTAAAACTAATAGATGGATAGAGGAGTGGGTAGATGGGTAACTATGTGATAAAGCCAAGATAGTAACATATTACTATTTAAATCTAGATGCTGGACATATGTGTTCACAAAAATTTTTTCAACTTTGCTATATGTCTGATCAATTCATAATAAATTTGGAAGGACTATGTTCATGTAATTAAAAGTTATCTTATTAATTATTTTTTAAAAAGAAAGAAAGCTGTATGGAAGTGCTTCATTCTCAAACGAGAGTCCAAACATCATAGTCATTCAGACAGAAAAGTTCTTCTAATATCAGAATTATCCACTTATAGATTAGACATGGCTTTTGTGTGAGTGGAAGAGACTGAGCAATTCTACAACATCACCTGTGACATCATCTTGCCAACAACAAAGTCTTGAAACTGATCAAGCCTTTGGATCTAACTAAGATTTCACAGGAAGTATACGAGACAGTAGAACATTAAAATAAAACAAACAAAACACTGTGAGGATGGAATCAGCAAAATCTAGACTGTGGGAAATTCAATAGGTCAAAAAAAACAAGTTTCTTCAATTAAAAAAAAATTACAGGATAAAACAAACATAGCGATGGGAAAGAAACAAAGAAAGAGACTTAACAAACTTATCAAACAATTGCAATGTAGGGATTTCATTTGGATACGGAGCCAAACGAATAAACTGTAAAAAAAAAACAAAAAAAAACAAAACATGTAAGAGAAGTGAAGACCATTGGGAAAGTGGGAACACTGACTGGAGATTTGATCACGTTACGGAATTGTTGTTAATTTTTGCAGGTGTGATAATAACAGTATTATCATTGTTTTTTGCTTTTAGGGGGGAAGCCCTATTTTTTAGAGATACACAAGTAAAATATGTGAGATGACATGTTGTCTGGTATTTCTTAAACATAATCAAAGGTGGAACAAAACTGGCTGTTCATTTATGCCAGATGAAGCCAGGCCGCAGAAGCACTGGGAAGTCAATACCATTGTCTCTATTTGTAGGTGTTTGAGAAATCCCATCTTTCTTTTCCTTTTTCTTCCCCACCCCCTTCCCCCGCCCCATTAATGGAAACCACTAAAAAATGAAATCGGTGTAGGATGAGAGGAGGAGAGAGAGGGCCCAGAAAAACAAAACAAAAGCAGAAAACGTGATTGATCTAAGGGAAGGCAGGAAAGAAACAAGGGAGAGAGGTTTGCCCGAATAGCAGTCTGCCAGTCCAGTAGTGAAGGCTCCTCCTGAGCCTTACATAAGCACTATTGGGCTCCCTAGCAAAAGTGCACTTGGAGGAGGACAGGGCCCTGGTCCGGCCCTCCTGCGGCAGGTCGCGCGGCCTCTCTGGGCCAAGGTGTGTCTGGGTTCCCAGGCTATATTAAGAGCCGGGGCATCCTTTGACCGCTGGCAGCTTGGTGACAGCTGGCTGGGGCTCGAGATGCAGCTTGCTGCCACCGGAGAAAGCACAGCCAACGGGATCACATGAGGGAGGAACCTGAGCCCCCTGCAGCCCGGTGAGCTCAACTGGAACTTGCCTGCCACTGCGGCGGCTCTTCAGGGACAGCCAGCCCCACACGCGCTCGTCCAACAGCGTCAAGTCTTTCACAGACTTTCGAAATAGGATTCGGCAACTTTCTAGTAAGAGAGATTTTTCAGCCTAGTTGAATGAAAATAAATGTCAAAAAAAATAAGAGGGGAAATGAGGTGGGAGTAGCGAATACCATAAAGACGGCTGCGTGGCAGGGACGGTGTTTTCAGAGCATATGGGGCTCTCGCGGAGGAAGAGAGCCTTTCTGCACCCTCCCCAACAGCGCTGTGCATTTCAGCTCCTCTCTCCTTCCCAGGTCGGTCCTTCCAGCTGCTTCTAGTTATTTCCCCATATGTTCTCTGATTTCCCCCCCTTTGATTTCTTTTTTCAAAGTAGAACCATGCTTACTTATTGTCATCTACTAAGCACCGCGTTTATTCCCCTATTTCTCCCCGGATGTTTCTCTCTTACTGCATTTACCATCATTCCTGTTCCCACTGCCTCTTTGTTAAAACTTGAAACACGCACACGCACCAAAAACCACCTCTCTCCTCCTTTTCCTCTGGGTTTCCACACCTTCTTCTCTCTGGAACTCGGTGGGGTGTTCTGTTCGTGCTCTTGTCCCCTCTGCTGTGGGTGATGCCCACGAAAAGATCAAGTATGGAGAAGCTCGGAGAACGGTCAGAATGTGTTTGGATGTGGAAAGCTTCTATCCTAACTGCTTCGAGGGTGGAGGTTGCTGCCCCGTTTTTATCCTCCTGGAGCATTTATAAGGGCTAATGTCTGGATCTTTCTTCGTTTTGCTCATAAAATCTCTTGGGGTTCTTCTACAAGTCAGGTTGCCTTTTTCTTGACCTATTGCTCAGGGAAGGAATTTCCTGCGAAATGTAAGATTTTGGCTGTGAGCCCAGACAGACAAAGGTGTTGAATCTTAGTGTGAGCTCTTGCCCCTGCGAAGCTACCAAAAAGCTGTCTCTTGTGTTGTATACAGTGGATTGCCTGTAATCTCTTCATGGTCGGTAATGAATTTCCTGGGATAGCTGAGTGATTAGCAATTCTTACACTGCACGGGTCACTACCCCATCTTAAACTTGGGACATAGGTTTCAGCAGGCTGGGGGGAGGAGGAAGAAGCTGACCAAGTTGCTTTTCCAACCTGCCTCCTAACAGGTGGTGTGGGAGAGTAAGCTGAAATGGAACCTCCTGGTTAAATATCTTTTAGACTCTGAAGTTGAGAAGATTATTCCAGAACATTGAGGGTGGCGTGGACCCACCTCTGCAGGGATTCGTTTCTGGTTCTGCTTTGTTCACATCGGTGGGTGTTGTGCGTGGCTTCGAGGCCTTGATGTTGGACTTGGAGCTTCTACCACGGTCATGTCCTTTTTCTCTTACTAACATAGGGTTGAGTTAGTGACATTATGGTGCAGAATTCTTGTGCAGTATTGTACAAGCGTGTATGCATCCATACCTGTTTTCTTTCTTATTCCATATCATAAATATTCAGGGCATTTTCTTTTCTGACTCATCAACTTTTTAAGTTTAATTTCTTTAATTTTAAAAAAGATAATTGATGTGACTCAAATTTTATTTTCCTTTTAAATGTTTTTATATTGATTTTAGAGAGAGCGCGAGAGACAGCAGAACATCAATTTGTTGTTGCACTTATTTATGCATCCATTGGTTGCTTCTTGTATTTGCCCTGACCAGAGATCAAACCCACAATCTTGGTGTAATGTGGTGACACTCTAACCAATTGAGCTACCCAGCCAGAGCCTGTAACTCAAATTTTAAAAAATATAAAAGTATATACAGTAAGGAATCTTTCTTTTCTATCTGTTCCCATTACACCCAACCAGTTCCCATTCCTGCAAACAACGAATATAATTAGATTTTGTGTATCCTTCCAAATTTATTTTATGTATATACAAGAAAAAAATATATATAGATACACTCTTTTTTCCTTCTTTTTTCACACACATGGCATTCTATTTTATCCGCTTTTTCGCTTATTATTTTTTAAACTTATTCTTTTCAGGCAACAATAAGATTTTGATATATTCTAACACTTCCCTCATTCTTGGCTGTCTCTCCTCCCTTTTCCCACTCTTGCATTTCGCATCCATAAAATGCATTAATCTGAATTTTTTATATTAGATACACATTACTCATTCACTGATGAGTTTTTATGGTGTTAATCCTACATGTTTTCCACTCGATGCTGTCTGTTTATATGTAATCCCCCAAACTATGTAATACACACATGTCTTATTAGTACATAATTCAGCATAGCACCAAGAATAATTATGAATTTGATAAATATATTTTCCCAACTTTGTCCCCTGACTTCTTTGCCTCCCACTGAGTGTGTCAAAAGGTCACAGAAACCCAGCTGGCATGGCTCAGTGGTTGAGCGTTGACTTATGAACCAGGAGATCATGGTTCAATTCCCAGTCAGGGCACATGCCCAGGTTGTGAGCTCCATCCCCAGTGTGGGGCGTGCAGGAGGCAGCTATTCACTGATTCTCTTATCGTTATTGATGTTTCTGTCTCTCTTTCCCTCGCCCTAACTCTCTGAAATCAATAAAAAAAATTTATTTTAAAGAAAGGTGTCATGAAGTCAGTGGCCAATGGAATACGGTATAAAAATGGGTCTGATTTGTGCTTCCATCCTCCTCTATGTATAATAAAAACACTCTCCTCCCTTTTAGCTGAGGAAGTATCTTATTTGTTTTGGGGTTTTTTGCTAAACACAGAAGAGACCTTTGCTCAGACACAGAAAGTGTTCTTTTCTTCCACTTTGATTGAGCTTGCCAAAATTGAAGGCAGATGCCCTTGAGTGGGTAATAGAACTATGTAATGAGTTTGAACTTGAAGAGACTCCCGAGGCAGCCGAGTAATGGCTAATGTGTACACTGATGGCCAGTAGCTTCTAAGCATTAAAACAGTGGTGGACCCATTCCTACACAATTTTCAAGGTTCAACCACATGCAATTAGAATGATAGTTCTAACCAATCTGATGTAACAGGTGAGTCTAGTTATAGGATCTCTGACAAGTGTTCAGACACAATTACCTGTTTGGGCTTTCATCTGCTGTTCCTAGCATGGTATCTGGAGCTCAGTAGGTACTTCAATGTTCATTAAACAAATGGTAATGTGCTCTTACAGTTCAGTGCCGCATTATAATATTTCACATATGGTTCTAATAAAGTAAAAAGTTGTATAGCCTGGCTGGCAAAATAATTATCACCCTCCCCCAATTTTATTAAATATCTTTTGATTCATGAAATTTTATATTTTATTAGTTCATCTATTACTTGCGAATCTCTGAATAACAGAACTGTGTCTTTTATGATGGGGAATGTTGGACCAGATGTCACTTGAAAGGTATCTTTCCCTAAGTATGTATTAATGTGCTAGCTTGAACTCAAAACTGGCCTATCAGGAATGGTTAATGTTTTCCTCATGAGGAACCTTGAGGCAGTTGAATGTTACAATTTTTGTGTGTGTTTTTATTAGCTACAGAACCTTGCCAATTCACTCATTCTAATCAGCCAGTCCTGTAATTATCACACAAAAAAAGTACTGTGGCAAATTAACCCCACTTCCCAATTCAAGCTTAACAGGAAAGAGTTATTTTGAAAGCTCAGTGGATTATAAGTACTACTTTACAAAACACACCACAACACATGTATACTTTGAGATACAGCCCTAAATAGTTAAACAAGTTCATTGGCATTAACTGGGCATATTTCCAGCCTTTATTTTTCCCTACTGACTTTGTTACCGAGATGTGTCTGACTGGGTGCTGGCCAAGGGCCTCCTGGAAGCCTGCAGCTGCGTTGAAAGGGACCAGAGACAGCCCCATGTGCGGGGGTGAGAATGGACATCATTGCAGATACGTGTGATTTGAACAACAGCTTCATTGGAATATCATTGAGAGAGTGATACTTGATTATAATCAGGGGTTATGCAGTGAATCTGTGGATTCAAGGCAACCATTAACTGCTTAGCATAATCTAAGACTCATAATAAACTTGCTGGAAAGAATCAAAACGCAGTCTTGGATGTTGTGACCATTGAAGCTGGAACAATAGGGATAATCATGACAGCTTATCTCTAAAATAAGTTCTTTCAGGAGTCAGTGAGTGGAGACTTACAGCAGACTTTTAGAGAATTAACTTCAAAAGAGATTCTCACTGTAATAAGGGTCAAATTGTTAAATGAAATGACCAAGACCTTTTGAGGATTCTAGATCCTGCCGAAACCACCAGTCAACTGGAACATTTCTAGAGACCTGGTGTGCTCTCTCTTCCACCCTTGGCCCCACTCACGGCCCAGGCTGGCTTGAAGTTTTCCATGGGCCGGTCAACCAGGCCTCCAGAGGCGCCTCTCTAACCACAGAGCTCCCTGGACACTGCCGAGCCCAGGAAGAACTCTTGTGAGAGCCGGCGGTGCAGCCCGAGTGTCTGGTGAGATCAGACCTGAAGAGAGAGTGCGATAAGGGGAGAGTTGAGTCATTAGTCACCTCTTTTAACTAACTCTCTGAAGTTGGCCGGCTTCACACTAGACCTGGTGATTAATAGTAAAGAGATAGCTCTTGCAATTCAACTGCTGTAAGTAGAAGGAAACTTAAAGCTTCCCCTGAGCATTTGCTTCCTCTTCAGATGCTTCAAAACAAGTCCCTACACCATAGGCTGATGCCGGTTCTCATCTTGCACAAAGGCCTAGTGGGGTAGAGGGAAGGGCTAGGCGTGTCCTGCTGGACAAGGACCTGTGGTTCTCTGCCTTTTCACAGCAATTTCCCAAAGGGAGAAACAGAGCCACACTAATCATGGGACATAATGGCATCCTGAGAGACCGTTCCTATCAGAAAGCACACACGCGCGAAGAAAACCACTTTGCAATTTTCTAAAGACAGTTTGGAGTTTGCCAAAGAAGTGCTTTTCATTCAGGCATCCCCTGTAGATAAGTACATATGCAAAAGTTAAGAAAATGCAATACTGAGAATAATTCTCTTTCTGGCTTTGAAAATTTTCCTGAGACATAAGCAAGAGTCTTAGTTCCGGAGTCTCAATTACCCAGTTAACAAAAGGTGATACTGTATGGATCAAGTGAGCCCCAGCACTCACCCAGCTGCTCAAACGGAAATCTAGGAGTCACGCCCATACCTCTCTTCTCATACCCAATCCATTAGGCTCATTAATTCATCCACTTTTCTCCCTCCCCCTGGCACTATTTTAATCTAAATCACAGCCACGTCTCACCTGAACTATTGCAATAACTTCCTAAGTAGAACTTACTCTTGCTTCCCTCAATCTACCTCTTGGCAGCCTGAGAGATATTAAAAAAAAAAATTCATGAGATCATGCCATTCATGAGACCATGTCATCTTCAATGGCCCCTTCAAGGGCCATACTACTTCCCAACTTTATTTCCTACCACAATCTGCCCTTATACCACTGCCTGTGTAGGACTCCCTAATTAAGCTAGGCTCTTACCTGCCTCAGGGACTTTGCCTGTGTTTCCTCCTATGACTGGTTCTTTCCTTTAAGGCCTCAGCATAACTCTTCTCCACAGACAGGATCTCCCTGGCCAAGTCCTCTCCCTCTTTTATTATTCTCCCTCATGCTGATCTCTTCTCACCCACAACAAAGTCTAAGCCCACTCCCAGGCAGAAACCAGGTGACATCGATGAGTCTCCCCCACATAGAATAGTGTCTGGAACTTAGTAGATATTTAGTGAATGTTTGTTAAAAAAGCAAAAATGGAAAGCTCATCCAGCAGGTAATATTTTAAGTGCTTCTCACTTAAAATCTCTGTTGCCTATTCTTCCTCATGTAAAAACCATACTCAGCTCTTACAAAAACAGACCATGTGCTAGATTTGGCCAAAGGCCATAGTTGCCAACACCTGATCTGGATTGAGGAAGAAGTATATCTATGACCTAGTTACCACTATTGTGTAGCTTTAGTTGTAAGTTATGATAGACAAGGTGGATCACATGTGCCCAGGATTAGTGAACCTGTCCCACCAATAGTTCCTGGAGAGGCAGCTCTGTATGCATATTTCTCAGCTCCTCTGACCTCCCAGTCATGGCTGTGAGCTGAACACTGTCCCAATCAAAATGTCTCTATAAAATTTGGAATTGAGCCAATACATAGAACCAATTAGATATTAATGGGCTCTTGACATAAAAAATACAGTTGACCCCTGAACAGTAATAAGGTAAGGGGGCACCACCACCCTTACAGTCGAAAATCTGTATATAACTTTTCACTCCTACAAAATTTAATTACAGTCATACAGTCATACAGTCAAGGATACACTATGTATCCTTGGGAGATTGGTTCCAGGACCACCTGTAGATACAAAAATCCAAGAAAGCTCAAGTCCCTTATATAAAACTAGAGGCCCAGTGCATGAAATTCGTGCACAGGACAGGGGGTGTCCTTCAGCCTGGCCTGAGCCCACGCACAGTCTGGGAACCCTCAGGGGGATGTCTCCCTGCCAGCTTAGTCAGACATCCCTTTCTCAGTCCAGGGCTCTCACAGTTTGGGACCCCTCGCTCCTTACCACCTGCCACTGCACTAGCCAGCCCAGTTTCTGGCTGAGCGCACTGACCACCAGGGGGAAGCTCCTGCATTCATTGAGTGTCTGCCCCCTGGTGGTCAGTGCACATCATAGTGGCTGGTCATTCTAGTCATTATGCCATAATGGTCACTTAGGCTTTTATTATATAGACTAGAGGCCCAGTGCACAAAAATTTGTGCACTCAGGGGGGGGGGAACCCTCGGGGGATGTCCACCTGTTGGCTTAGGCCTGCTCCCCAGAAGATCAGGCTTAAGCTGGCAGTCAGACATCCCTCTAGCAGCCAAGGAGCCCTCAGGGGATGTCCATTTACCAGCAGGGAGCAGGCCTAAGCAGTTGGACATCCTTAGCGCTGCTGAGAAGGTGGGAGAGGCTCCCACCACCACCGCTGTACTGGGAGCCATCAGTCTGGCTTGTGGCTGAGCAGAGCTCCCCCTGTGATAGTGCACTAACCACCAGGGAACAGCACCTGTATTGAGCATCTGCCCCCTGGTGGTCAGTGTGTGTCATACTGACCAGTCTTTCCCAGTGGTTCTGCTGTTAGGGTCAATTTGCATATTACCCTTTTATTATGTAGGATAGAGGCCTCATGCATGGGTGGGAGCCATCTGGTTTGCATGGAAGGGTGTCCTGGATCAGGGTGGGGGTCCCGCTGGGGTGCCTGGCCAGAATGGGTGAGGGGCTGAGGGCCATTTCCAGGTTAGCCACATCCCCTTCAGGGAAGGGAGTCCTGCTGGGGTGCCTGGCCAGCCTGGGTGAGGAGCTGATGGCGGTTTGCAGGCTGGCCACGGCCCCCAGTGATCCAAACTCCCAGGAAGGCTGGCTGGAAGCAGGTATCTGGGATTTATTTATCTTCTATAATTGAAACTTTTTGCCTTGAGCAGAGACCACAGCCAGACAGGGCAGGCGGGAAGCTTGGCTTCCCCCGTCACCAAGGCAACCAAGCCTCCTGCTCGCTCCAGCTCTGGTGGCTGCCGGCCGCCATCTTTGTTGGGTTAATTTGTATATAGTCATTCTGATTGGCTGGTGGGTGTGGCTTGGGATGTAGCAGAGTGACACCAATTTGCATGTTTCTCTTTTATTAGATTAGATTAGAGGCCTAGTGCACAGATTCATGCACTGATGGAGTCGCTTGGCCTGGTCCATGGGAATTGGGCTGAATCCAACTCTCTGACATTCCCTGAGGGGTCCCGGATTGCAAGAGGGCAGTTCTCGGCTGGAATTGGGCTCCCTCCTCTCTGGTTCTGGGTGTGTCACCCAAGAACCACAGCTGCCAAGTCATTGTAGCTCAGCAGCTCCTGCATTGAGCGTCTGCCCCCTGGTGGTCAGTGCACATCATAGCTACCGGTCAGAGCACCTGTCCCCTGGTGGTCATTGAAAGTTATAGCCACCTGTCAGAAGGTTGGATGGTTGCTTAGACCTTTATATAGAGAGATAGTGTAGATTAATGTCTACAGTTGTCCTTCTGCAGCTACAGATTCTCAACCACAGATCAAAAACTGCTTTTTGATCCATAGTTGGCTGAATCCATAGGTGCTAAACCCAGGCATGTAGAGGACTGGCTACATATTTATTGAAGAAAATTTGTGTACCAGGACCTGTGCAGTTCAAACCCATGTTGTTCAAGTCAATTGTAGTTAGGCAGGTCCATGACAAACCAAAGCAAATATAAGCTCATGTTTTCAGGGAATAGAGATGCCACAAGAAAAAAGAGGTCAGTACACTAAAGAAGCTTGAGAAACAAGGAGATACACAGATAGAAGCATTACCTACAGCCTGAGGGTCCACAGAGGAAAAGACTAGCCTTGGGTCCGATTGAATGGCTCCATGTCCCACATGGTCTAAATGGGCTTCACTTATGTCCTTGTATATCTGTGAAGTGGTTTGTTGTTTTCTCTCCTTAAGTGACCTAATTTGAGAAAGTTTCTACTCCTGACTAGAGGAATGGGTGTTTCAAGTTATCAAAACTGTCGATCAATACGCACATATTTATGGATGTCTGTTATGTTTAAGACACCAGATACACATGATGAGGGCAAACAAATACATAATACAAGAAGTTGCTATTGCCCTCAGGGAGCGTAAATCTAATTGAGGGATGAGGCTGAGATACATGAAATGATAATTAACAGTGGAAGGCCGTGGACGGTAAGTACCATATGTGTCTCCAAGACTTTTTAAAAATCAATTTTAATGGTATTGAAAGCAAAGTGAAAATAGATGCTGAGGAAATAATGGCTACTATTTCAAAAGAACTACACAATAGTGACTTTTGGCAAATGAAATTGCTTTTATCAGAATTACACTTTCATGGAAGTACTAGTATTTAAGGCATATTTGAGCAGAATTTCAAAACTGCTAACCATGAGTCCAATCTATGCTGAAAGAGAAAATTGCTATCCTCAGGGTACCTAAAAAGTGTTTGGTCTTAACCACAAAGAATAGATAAAGTCCCTGGTGTGTCCAAAGTGAACTCTTGGGTATTTCATCAATATGGGCATCGTGTTACCAGTTGCTTGAAAATGCACTGGCTAGTATTGTCTTCGCACTGACAAAACATTCACTTAGAAAAGAAATCTTTAGTGGCCTGTGGGAGTGGATACAGGGATTAATTTGTCCTGATTTGTAGAAACACCATCTTCTAGGAATCCTTCCTGTAAGATCTTCTCAACCGGAAGTGGAAATAAACTCTGTAAAGGCAGCAAGCATATCAGGATTTTTTTAAACTAAATTTTTATCAAAGCACTAGAGGCCTGATGCACGAAATTTGTGCAAGAGTAGGCCTTCCTTCCCCCAGGTGCTGGCACCAGCTTTCCTCTGGCACCCGGGACATGGGCTTCCCTCTGGCACCCAGGACTCAGGCTTCCTTTGCAGCCCCAGCTTCATCTGGAAGGTCACCCAGAAGGATATCTGGTCTAATTAGCATATTATGCTTTATTTATTATAAATTATTTTTAAAAAGGAAATAATGATGGGAGATTTGGAGTAACAAAATTGGTTGCCTATCATATCAATGCAGAAATTCAGTGCATGTATTATCTGCTATTTAGCCCCTAAAAGGTGGTTTTCTTCATACACTGGGTATATATGTACTTGATTAGATTAGATTAGATTAGATTAGATTAGATTAGATTAGATTAGATTCTAATGAAATGGGCATTAGATGGGTGGGGGCCAGCTAATCAAATCTGTTCAGAGTATGAGCCATTTGTATTCATGTGCCAGTACTGACAGTGCTATACCTGTTAATTAATCGGTGGTCCTCAGACTGAAGTATGTATACAAATCACCTGAAGGCTTGTTATAACACAGATTTGCTGGACACCACTCCCAGAATTTCTGATGCGATAGGTCTGGGGTGGGCCCTGAAAACTTGCATTTCTAACATGTTTGCAGGTGATGCCAATGTTGCCGGTCGGGGGACCACACTGAGAAACACTGAACTGATAAGCATTATATTCACATAGACGTCAGCCCTATCACTAGCCTGGACATCCCTGATGGACATGCTCAGGAAGTCCAGTAGAACTGTATGAAGCAATGGTCTAGGTGGTTTTCTTATGAATTCTATTGCTCAAAAGTCATACAGTGGTGTGGGGGATGCTACCTGTAATTCTGAATAATTCATAATTTCTTCATCTTCATAGAAGGTCCAATGCCGGCTGGAGGTTGTTTGGTACAGAGGCACATGTAGCAGGTGGCAGTGAGATCTGCCAGCAAGGAACCATTGCAGGTGGAATATTCTCATCAAAGCCAGCAGGTTGGTTCACACTGATCCCTCCAGTGATAGTGCAAGGCCAGTCTAGTATTTGTGTTTAGAAAGGTCTCTCCAGAGGAATAAGGTACTGACACATGGAAACTTGAAAATGTTATGCTGAGTCTCCAAAGACCACATATTGTATGATTCTATTGATATGAAAACACTAAACATGGACCAGCTAGTAGTTTCTTAGGGTTGTTTGGGGGTGGGGGTGGGGGCAGGATGCTGTCTGGAGGCAAGGGAGTGGGGAGGAAGTCAGCAAAAGGACATGAGGTGTCTTTTTGAGGTGATGAACGTCTTAGATGTTCTAAGATGGTGATGATGGTTGCATACATCTGTGAACATGCAAAAACCGTTGATTTGTCCACTTTAAATGGGTAAATTGTGTGGTATGTGATTTCTATCTAAAAAAAAAGTTGTTAAGAAGAAAAAGGACTATGTGCACACTCTGTTCATCCTCATACTAAGCTCACTGTCTTCCTACTCTCCCCAAAGCTTTCCTCATCTTATGCACCCAATAAGCTTTAGCCCTATCACCAAAATGGAATTCCCTGTCTCAGACACACGCAAGGCACTAGTATTAGTGGCCATATCTAAAAACGAAGAAGGGATTCCCAAAATATAATTAAGCCTTTGTTAACTATTATGTTTATCTGAAGTGAAAGAAAAATATGGTATTAAAAAAGCACAAAAGGGCCTGGCCAGCATGGCTCAGTGGTTGAGCATCAACCTATGAACCAGGAGGTCACAGTTTGATTCCCGGTCGGGGCACATGCCTGGGTTGCAGGCTTGATCCCCAGTGTGGGGTGTGCAGGAGGCAGCCAATCAATGATTATCTCTCATCATTGACATTTCTATCACTCTCTCCCTCACCCTTCCTCTCTGAAATTAATAAAAATATATTTAAATAAAAATTAAAAAGCAAAAAAGATATAAGACTAATAAAATAGGGGGGAAAATTCTGGCTTCTTTTAGAAAGCGATTTGTAAGATTAAAATGAAGTGTTCCAAGTATGAAAATTAAGAAGAAACCACTGAGGCCTCCATTCCAGGGAGCACAATTCGAAGGGGAACATGTGGCAAAGGCTGGAAAACACCATTATACATCCGAAGGCGTAAAGATAGTGTTGAGAAGCTAAGTCCTATTTTCTCTCAAGAACCATGGGGAGCCCTAACTGGTTTGGCTCAGTGGATAGAGCGTTGGCCTGCGGACTGAAGGGTCCCGGGTTCGATTCCAGTCAAGGGCATGTACCTTGGTTGCAGGCACATCCCCAGTAGAGGGTGTACAGGAGGCAGCCGATTGATGCTTCTCTCTCATCAGTGTTTCTAACTCTCTATACCTCTCCCTTGCTCTCCATAAAAAATAAATAAAATATATTTTTAAAAAAAGAACCATGGGAGAAGCTGGTATATGAAGAAGAAGCCTTAACAGTTCAGGTCTTGGACACAAAAAAGGAAAGCAAATGCTTCAGAAAATGAAACTCACTCCGGAAGCAAATAATCTGAGTTCAATGATTACTATGTTCAGAAAGCATTTTCTGAGTACATGTAATAGCCCCCAACATTATTGTCAGATACTATCCTGGGGTCATGCAATGCAAAGAAAAGAGATGCCACCCAGCTGTCAGAGCACTGCCTCATGGGGAAACGGGGTAAACCAGCGGTCATGGTACTTTCTGGTAACCACATTGATAAATGGCACTTCGAAAGCACAGAAGAGAGACAGGTCAGTTACACTGCGGACTCAGAGACAGCTTCCTGTAGAACATGACCCTTGGTAGGGCTGAGTTTTGAAGGGCAGGTAGGCGTTATCTAAAGAAGGAACGGGGTGAAGTGTGGCAGGTAGGACTTGAGAGCAGGTAAGGAACCCCAGCTTTGGAGGGCACTGTTTGGGTGGCTTGTCTCTTCCCTGACCCCAGCTTCTGCAGAACGGGTTAGTCATGGTTTTAGATGTCCCTGGGGAACCCTGGCCTTTGGGGTCTGGTGACACCATATCCTCCTTTTAGTCCCCCAGCCCTGGGACTTGCTGCTAATCTCCAGTTGCCTCCTCATCCTGACTCTTCCATCGCCTCTGTAACCAATTCATTGTACCAAATGCCCTCTGCTCCAGACATCAACACAAAACACAATACAGAACAGGCGGGGAGGCATGGAAATAACCAGTATCATTTCTGATAGGAAACTGCAATTAATTGTGAATAGCTATGGTGAACAGAGAAGAACAAATAAAACAAGAGAAGGAGGGTGTTAGGTGCTAAACTGACAGAACAGGAGCCATTGAAGGATTAAGCTGGGATCTGACAAGCATGTAGGAAGATTATGCTAAATCCTGGGAGAATGGGGTATTGTAGAGAATGGGATATTGAAGTTGACCAGCAGAAAAATCATTAGGGAACTGTTTCAATAACCCTGATGAGGGATGATGCTGGCATGGACTAGGCAGCAGTTCTCAAACATTTTGGTCTCAGGAGCCTTTACACTCCTGAAAATTATTAAAGGCTCCAAGGTGGAGTCTTAGAAACCACATGCAGGCACAGCCATGTGCTAGATGAGAGATGATCTGTTCATGCCTATTTCTGTTTAAGAGTCAGGATAACTTTTCCCAAACATCCCTCAGCTAACTCTCTCCCAGGGCTTAAATCAGTTACTGAAAGAGGGGGCAGACGGATGTCCTGTTTGATTTAAACCAATCATTATTCTCTCTCTGGGACCAGTCACCTCTGCAGCTTAGAGGAATGCCTGCTCACAAGGAAGAATGTGGAGAGGTCAGTGCTGTGGGTGAAGAAATGATAGGATTCATCAAAGGCTCTTGTCTCCTTGTGATTAACCGGAGAGGCAATGAAGTAAGATGAGCCGAGACCTGAGGATGGGACTCTAAGGAACATGGACACCTAAGGAATGAGCAAAGGAAAAGGCAGCTCTGGACGCAACTGAGCTGGGCAGGAGGGACAGCAGAGAAGAGCATCTCTCCAAGGCCATTCTGGAGTTGGGCGCTACTAACATTAGTAGTTCTGACCTTGAGAACATCACTCAGGTTTTCTCATCTGTAAAATGGGAGAAATAATTATGCCCATTCCATCAGTGTCGTTAAGAGGGGAATTAAATAGTACAATACGTGTAGTTGGCATAGAACCCTTAGTAAATGAGGACTGTTGTGTTAGTAGTGTTAGCATTCCATGAGGACCTGCTTCAGAGCCAGAAAGATAATCAGGTGTAAGAGAAGCCAGGAGAGAAGAGAATTTTAAAAATATCTCCAGGGATAAATACTAGAAAGAAGTCAGATAAGGTAAGGACCGTCATGGAATGGTTAAGGGTTATCTCGTTCACAGTTTTAGTATCTACCATTCATTGCCCTACATCAAACTGGCACCCACAAAGTGTTTTCTTTTTTTACACAAACTCCAGCCAAAGCAGGTCTTTCTTTCTGTCCCTTTGTAGCTGACTGCAGAACTTAGATTTTATACACCACATTGCATCTAACACTTGATTTCAGTCCAGTGTTCCAACCTGACAAAATCGATTTGCATCATGGTCTGTCATGCTTACATCAGTTGGATAGTCTTCCTTTGTGGATACCTATATATGTGATGAGTGCCTCTTGTGTATTTATTATCCAGTCTTATTACACCACTTATGTGCTAAGAATCTTTAAAAAAGAAGTAAATTTTCTCTAAGCTCCATTCAGTTTCCTCATCTGTAAAATGTTACAATTATATTTTATTGATTTCAGAGAGGAAAGGAGAGAGAGAAGCATCAATGATGAAAATCATTGATCAGCTGCCTCCCTCATGCCCCCAACCTGGGCATGTGCCCAAACCAGGAATCAAACCTTGACCTTCTGGTTCATAGGTCGACGCTCAACCACCAAGCCACGCCGACTGAGGTGTATTTTATTTCATATAGGGTTGTGATAAGCAAAGGCCTGAGCATGTCCAGTCTAGCACAACTATGTCTCTTTTTTCCTTGTTTCCTCTTCTGAGTGTCCTTCCTTTCTTTAAATTTTTAAAAAAGTATCACATTGCTCTAGTTGGTTTGGCTCAGTGGATAGAGCATCAATCAGCCTGCAAACTGAAAGGTCCTGGGTTCAATTCTGGTCAAGGACACATGCCTGGGTTACCGGCTCGATCTGCAGTGAGGGACTTGCAGGAGGCAGCCGATCCATGATTCTCTCTCATCATGGATGTTTCTATCTCTCTCTCCCTCTTCCTTCCTCTCTGAAATCAATAAAAAATGTATAAAAATAAATAAATAAAAAGTATTGCATTAATATATTGGTGTGCTTATGACGAGAAATGACACATAGAACAGAACAATGTATTGAAATACCATTGATTACACTAAATGTGATGCTTTTTGAGTTGGTGATGGCTCCCTAACTTCTGGCTCCTTTTTTCCAGATCCACTGATCCCCGCTCACACCTCTCCCTCACTGTACTTCCCCATCCCCTCTAGCCCTCAAAGCAGATCACAGTTCCTTCACTGTGAGGGATAGTGTATTCATTAAGTATCTGCGATGCCACAGCACCGGGTCAGGGCAGAAGATACTAAAAGCTGAAAACAGCCTGTCTGCCTTTGTGGCCCTACTGAGCTGGAGTTCCTGGTTTTAACCTCCTCAGGCTAGAGTCTCTTTCTGTTCCTGTAAATCAATGATCTCTTTTCCTGGGGGACAGACAGAAGCATGCTCTGGTTCTTGTCCTCACTCTCAGGTAACAGGCACATTTCACATGCGTCTTCTTTCATGCTTTCAACAAATACTTCTTAAACCTTTATAACCCTGAGCCAGTCACAATAATAAATGCTAGGGATACTGCCGTGAGTGAGGCAGCAAGATCCCTGTTCTCCCGGGATTTACAGTCTAGGGAGGTGGAGGGGGGAGGGGACGGGAACCAGACAATAAACTTAGGGGAAAATGCGCAGATAAGACAATATTAGAAATAAGTGTGCTACAGAGCATTTGAACAAGGGACATGCTAGAGTGTGGCTCCTTTAGATTGGGGGTGGGGAAGGGGGTGCCAGGAAGAGCCCCTCTGAGCAGGTGACATTTCAGCTGAGATCTTAATCACAAGAAAGCACTGGGCACACTAAAATCTACTAATAAAGAATGTTCCAGGCAGAACAGACACTAGCACAAAGCCCTTGAGGTAGGGATGAAATTGCTGTGTTCCCAGAGCAGAAAGGAGGCCAGTGTGTCTAGATGGCGGTGCCTGAGGGGGAGAGTGGCAGGAGATAAAGTGGCAGAGTTGAGGGCCAGGGCTTGTGGGCAGGGGCTGGCAAACCCGAGACCTATTAGAGTCTCCTGGGGGACTTCATGTGGTGCCTTCCCCAGAGGTTAGCTTCCCTTGTTCTGTGGCGGTGCCCAGGCATCAAAGGTACCTAGAGGGTATCTGTGTACAGTCAGGGTTGAGAATCAGGGATGCCTGGGTTTCAGGGAGTTTGATTTTCTCCTAAGTGGGATAGCAAGACACTAAAGGGTATTAAGCAGAGCAGTGATAGGACTGGAATAATTTATTTAAAAGATCCCTCTAGTTGCTCTATGGATTGTGGTGGATCAAGACAGGAAGCAGTCTATTATTGTCTTTGTGTGGATGTATGCTTTCATTTCTCCTGGGTAAATACCTAGGAATGGAATTGCTGGAAACAGCCCAAACATCTATCAAAAGGAGAACGGATAAACACATTGTGATATGTTCACACACACAAAAAATACTACTCAGCAGTAAAAATAAAGAACTACTGGTACATACAATAACATGCACAAGTCTTAAAACCATTATGTTGAGTAAAACCAGCCAGACACAGAATAGTATATACTATGCTATTCCTTTAGAGGTTTAAGGAAAAGGAAGACTTCTCTATAGTTATAGCAACCAGAAGTGGCCACCTCTAGGGGTAGCAACTTCCTGGAAGGGGGTTCCTAGGGAATTTATTAGGGTAACAAACATGTTCTACATCTTGATTACATGGGTGCACACGTTTACCAAAACTCATTGAATTGGACACCTAGGATTCGTACATTTCATGGTATGTGAAGTTTGTCTCAATTAAAAAACAAAACAAGAAAAGTCTGCCACACACCTACTAGAATGGCTTTAAAAGCAAAACCCAATACCCAAGTGCTGAAGAGGATGTGGAACCATGGGAACTCTCATGGATTACTGGTGGGAATGCAACATAGAAAATAGTCTGGCAGTTTCTTATAAAATTAAACAGGTGCTTATTGTATGACTCAGCAAGCTCACTTCTAAGTGTTTACCCAGAAGAAACGAAATATGTCACAAGACCTGTATGTGAATGTTTACAGAGAGAGGCAACAGGGCTTACAGTCAGGTGGCTATTTGCAATGTCCGGGCTGATGGGAATGGAGATGAGCAGTTAACAAATACATAGTGTGCTCTGGAGGTAGAGTCTAAGGGTGTTGGTCGTGTGAGAAGGAGAGAGAAGACAAGAATGATGCTTAGGTTTGATACCGGCACTGGATGGGTGGCGATGTCATTTATGGGCCATGGAAGACAGGGAAGAGGAGGCTGGGAGAGGAAAACTGAGAGTTCTTTTCTAGCCATGGTAAGTCTGAGCGTTTATCAGACTTTGTGGACACCTTAGCCATGCATTTTTGGAAAAGATGCTTCCAACTTGTATTGTCAAAATATGAGCTCTCAGTGCTGTGATGCTAGGTGGCGGCAGATGCAGCTCCTTGAAGTTGGGGTAGTAGAGTCAGGAATTGGCTTATGACACACAGATTTATATATACCTTAAGGTTTCTGTATCACTGTGGGCCAAACAGATAGAATAGGCATATATTCAGGTTGAGATGAAGTCATAAACAGTTCGATCCAAGTAAAATGGTGTGGTCACCTGAGTGGAGGTTATAGGAGCTAGTAGGCTTGAAGATTAGATACTGATATGACTTCCATTCAGGGATGTGGGCAAATGGGACCATTCCTTATTAGTTATCTACTAACATAACAATTAACCCTAAATTGAGAGGCTTAAAATGATAGTAAATGTTTATCCCCTCACAGTTTCTGTAGATCAGGAACTTGGGAGCAGCTCAGTGGTTTTCGTATTTTTGAGCAGGAAGGGACTGCTTCATTTTGAGGGCGGGTGTCTCAGAAGGTCAAACTGTTGGCCAGGGCAGCAGCTATCTGAGGGGGCTAGAGAATGCGTTTCCCAGATGGGTGAGCAATACACATAGCAAGTGAATGCTGGCTGTTGGTTGGAGGGCTCAGTCCTTACCACACACACCTCTCCCCAGGGCTGCATGAGCAGCTAGCTTCCTCCAGAGCAAACCATCCATGACAAGCAAGGCAGCAACAATGTCTCATAACCTGGCCTCAGAAGGGTCTCACCATCGTTTTCACACAGTCCTATTGGCTACACAGGTCAGCCTTGTTCAGAATGGAGCATCCACCCAGGAGGCATTGGGGGCCATTTTGGAGGCTGGGAATGTCTCCTTTTTAAGTTTTGGGGTAATGACATATTAAGAGTATAAAGGGACTCATCTTGGTAACGGTGTCATGAGCAAAATTCCCCTAGGTATTTGTGGCTTCAGACCTCATATGAAATTTAACCTGCTTTGGAAGTATGATCAAAAGAATTTGAGACATAAAAATTTTTTGAATGGTAAGCATGTCTTTAAACATTGAGAAGGGTTACAGTTATACAGGGAAAAATCCTTAAGAAAAATAAACACATTGTATTCATATTTTTGTGCAAAGGAATCTGTATATTTAGTTTTTAAATATTTATCATGTTTAAGAGGATATAACCTATGAGAATAACATAGTAAATGTGTAGTACTATTTAAAATGTAATTGTAATGTAAATGTAATCTAAGTAATTGATTTACACTTGTGATTTCAAGTGGTAAGATTGCAAAATGTAAATGTATATTAGACATTTAAAAGAACTTAAATATAACATATCAATAAGATTAATTTATTGGATATATATGAACTACTTAAGTACTTGGAAAGAATTTCTTTTTTGTCAGACAACTGAAGTACTTTTAAAAAAATCAAATATACTAAATTTACAATGCAGTTCAAATATTTAAAGTAGGTCAATTCAGCAAATTTGTAAATGTGACCAAATATTAATCAAAAGCCCCCTTAGAAGTGGTTGTTGAAAGGTAGCTGTATATCTACAAGGTTATAAGTTGAATTTACAAGTTTATAGGAAAACCTCCTTGGGTTTTCATTCCGTAAAGTCAAATATTAATTTCAAAATCAAAGTAACTTCTGAACAATTTCTCTGTGCATGAAAGTCACCCTGGAGTAAGTAAATTCCCTTGGACGGCAGGTGGGGAAGAGAGATTTTGGCTGATGGGCCAGACCATGCCCAAATAAGCTTGAGCCTGACCCTTGCTCCTGCCTGAAGGCTAAGCTGATTCAGAGATGAGCTCCTCCTTGCCAAGGCGGGAAGGTGGGGAAAGGGAAGCAGGGAGCCCTGGCTCAGCATGGATTGGCTGTCCCCACCCCATCCCCCTTCCTCACTGTGCTCTGTGCAGGTCATAAGTGCTCCTCTGGCCTTAATAGCAACTCACAGCATGATTCTTGCTCTGTGCAAAGAAGCTGAGCACATGGAATAATGGCCTTTCTTTATTAACTTGCTCTTTGATTGTGCAAGGGACTGCTGGCTGACCTGGACTCCGTGTGACTGTAAAACAAAGTACAGTAAAATCCTGCTGAGGTCCCTGGGCATAAAAGCTGCAAATGTACCACGTTGTAGTAATTTGACTTGTCAATATGAAAGAAAAATACAGCTGCCCTGGCTGGTTTGGCTCAGTGGATGGAGCATTGGCCTGTGGACTGAAGGGTCCCAGGTTCGATTCTGGTCAAGGGCACGTGCTCAGGCTTTATCCCCAGTGGGGGGCAGGCAGGAGGCAGTCGATCCATGATTCTCTTTCATCATTGATGTTTCTATCTCTCTCCCTCTCCCTTCTTCTCTGAAATCAACAAAAATTAAAAATAAATAAATAATAGAAAGAAAGAAAGAAAGAAAGAAAGAAAGAAAGAAAGAAAGAAAGAAAGAAACAAAGAAAGAAAGAAAAATACAGCCAAACATGGTTGTTTGGAGTAGCAGAGTTTCGCACTGAAGTTTTGGTATTAATATTGAAGATTTAAATTTACCATAACTTATCTTGAGCTTGAACCCCCTACCCAGCTGAGTTGTGGGCAGGAGTGCTCTGAAGTTTCCTAATAATTGTCCTTTTGTGTGTTTAATTCCTAGTTCATGCTCTTTGCCTTGGATGGCCCCAAGGTGTGGAAAGGGAGCCTCAGGAGTCCCAGTGTGCGAGGGAGGGGCGGCTCTTTGATCCAGGGTGGTGGGTGGCTCAGTGCTGCCATGTCCTGCTCCCCCAACCCCTCAAATTTCACATACTGCTAATTGGATTTTTGGGAGGGTAGGGATGGGGAATTTTATTTAACAAAGAATTATTGCCAGTTATTGCAAAGCACCCTGTCTACAAAATGCGTTTACAGGTATCTTCAATAGAAGCTAGAGATGGCAACTGCGATGAAGGAAGGTCCCACAGAGTTCCTCCAGAGCCTGGAGGTGGGCGGGCGATTCTGAATGGACAGGTCCAGGGAGGCTTTCAAGGAGCAGCTACCAATTCTGAGGCCTGCCTCGGGGAACAGGGCACAGGAAGGAAACTGTATGGTTTCTGCTCTTGAGGATTCATGGTCAGAAATTGACATATTTTGTGGAAAAGGTGACATTTTAGCTAGACTTTCAAAGACATGTGTGATTTTAACAGGCAGAGATAGACAATAAGAGGAAAATGGATTTCCAGAAAAAAAGAAAGCATGAAGACACTAATATCCCATGAGCACTAATGGTTCTTTTTTCCTTTTTTTATTCCCCGTCCCAGTTCCTCTGTCCATAACGTTTCCATAAAAATCATCATCTTGGCACCTCTTTATGAGCACGTGGTTTCTGTAAGAATCATCTTCTGACCATATACTATCGGTTGGTGAACGTAGGTAGAATACTAATCCAACAGGCTAACCAGTTCTTCCTTACAAATTTTGGAACTGAAATTGAAAAAAAAAAATTTCTCTTTGAGTATCAGAAGAGATAGTCAGCTGTTGATGACTATGACCTAGAGAAATGTAGGAAGAGAGAGAAAGAAAAAAAAAAGAAAGAAAAAAGAGGAAGAGAGAGAAGAGAAAGAAATGATGATTCCCACCCCTGGACAAGGTTTTATATAACACTAGAGGCCTGATGCACAAAAATTCATGCAAGAGTAGGCCTTCCTCCCCCTGGCTGCTGGCACTGGCTTCCCTCCAGCACCTGGGACCTGGGCTTCCCTCCTCCAGCCGCCTGCAGACACCCAGGACCTGGGCTGGCTTCCCTCCAGCCCTGGCTTTGTCAGGAAGGACGTCTGGAATGATGTCCGGTCTAATTAGCATATTACCCTTTTATTATGATGGATTATTCATATTCTTGGCCATGGATGCCAGTTAGGTCTCTCAAGTCTAAAACTGCTGTTTAAGGAAATCTGCCCACCTTACAGACCTGCAAGTTAACTAACCGGCCTGTTTGGTTTTGTTAATTTTTCCTCCCAGAGGATTTGGCTCTGTTGATTTCCTGCCAGCTCTTACATTCAAATGGAAATAGTTCAATTTCTCTGTTTCTAGAACATAGAATTCATTATGCCTGGATTTTTGCCAACAATGTCCTTCTCGTGTTTTTAAAGCTGAGATGAATGTTACAGAGTAGCCTAGTGGGCTTGACCCAGGATTAGAAGTCAGGCGGTGATATATTAGATGTCTGTGTGGATGCTCTGTTCTGAGTGGTGGGGCTTCTAGGGGAATGAGATTCGGGGGCCGGGGGGAGGGAGGGCACCCAGGGTGAAACCTTGGGCCTAGAGTGGAGAACTGTGTCCAAGAGATTAGGTAAGATTTGGCTGATGTGAGGCAAGATTTAGATTCTTCCCCTGCCCTCGGAGCCCTGGTGAGTATTTACCATAGAAAGGGCATTGTTGTTTACTCCTTTTGGCCATGTGAGTAGAAAGCAGAAAACCAGGTGACAGAGAATATTTATAAAGGGCTCTAGGAAGAACCACTCTATTTTTTTCTATTTACAACATTCCTTTTCTCTTCCTACCTCTGCAACTCTGCTCATCCTCTTGTTTCTGCCGGTGCTGAGAAGACGTGCCTTTTTGCACAGAGCAGGAACCTGAGGAATGTGTACATTAGCATAACCTTAGGGCCAAAGGGATTTCCCACTCATGTGGCTCTGTTGAATGACATAGGGAAATTCCTTTGCCTTTTAAACTGGATGACTTTCTAGGAATATGTTAATGTTTAAAAAATTTTTTCTCTCTTCTAATTGGCTATATATATTTTTATACGAAACTTTTCATTTTGGGACAGTTGTAGATTCACATGCAGTTATAAGAGATAATACTGAAGAAAAAAAAACATGAACGAATACTGAGAGAACTTGTGTGCCCTTCACCCAGTTTCCCCGGTAGTAACATTTTGTAAAACTATTGTACAGTATCGTTGTATGATGTCTTCATGTACAAATAAATGCCATCAACATTGATATAATCAAGATACATAACAATTCCATCACCACAAGGATTCCTCATGTAGCCCTTTTATAGTCACATACACTTTCTTCCTTCCCTGGCCCCCTTATTATCCTCTAAAAACCCCTGATATAGTCTCCATTTCCATAATTTTGTTATTTCAAGAATGTCATATAATGGAATGACACAGCATAAAACCTTTTGGCATTGGCTTTTTTTTGTTGTTTTGTTTTATTCAGCATAAATTCCTGGAGATTGGTGTATGTAGTAATAGGTCTTTCTTCCTTCCCTTATTTATTTTTATTGATTGATGGATTTGAGAGATAGAGGAAGGGAGAGAGAGAGAGAGAGAGAGAGAGAGAGAGAGAGAGAGAGAGAGAGAGAAACATCAATTTGTTGTTCCACTTATTCACGCATTCCTTAGCTGACTCTTGTATGTGCCCTGACTGGGGATTGAACCCACAACCGTGGCGTATCAGGCCAGCACTCTCACCAATCGAGCTAGCCCATAGGGCTCTTTTTGTTTTTTAATTGCTAAGTAATATTTCACGATATGGATATACTACAGTTTGCTTACTATTCACTCATGGAAAGACATCTGGGTTGTGTCCAGTTTTTGGCTATTTGAGTAAAGCCGCTACAGGCTTTTCTGTGAACACATGTTTTCATGTCTCTGGCATAAATACCCAAGAGTGCCGTCGCTGGGTCTTGCATGTTTAGTTTTATAAGAAACGGCCAAACTGTCTTTAAGAGTGGCTGGGCCCCTTTACATTCCCACCAGCAATGGGATCCAATGGGATCAGGCTCCTCCACAGCTTTGCTACCGTTTGATGTTGCCACGGTTTTTCATTTGAGCCATTCATATAGCAGCAAAGGGCTAGCTCACTGCAGTTCAAATCTGCCTTCTTTTCCGGATGGCTAGTGATGCTGAACAGTTTTCCATGTGCTCGTTTAGCACCAGTGTATCTTCTCTGGTCATGCTCTTCGGCCACTTTCTAAATGAGTTGTCACAATTTTTTAAATTGTTGAGCTCTGTGTGTTCTCCATTTATTCTAGATACCAGTTCTTCATTGGATATATGGCCTTAAAATATTTTCTCCCAGTCTATAGCTTGTTTTTCCATCTCATCAGGGCCTTTGGAGAAAAAATATTAATTTTGAGAGATCCAGTATATCCATTTTTTTCTCTTTATGGATTGTGTTCTTGGTGTCTTTGAAAAAAACCATGAAGACTTTTTCCTAAAGGTTTTATAGTTTTACGTTTAAGTCATGGCCACATATTTTTAATTAGCTATTTAGACCTCCGTCGGAAACAAGCGTTCTGAAACAAGCCCTGGCGTGTGGAGTTCTTGCTGCTCTCATTTCCTTTCTCAAGCATCCACTGAATGTCAGCTATGAGTCAATCACTGATACCAAGTCCTGGATACCGTTCTCGATTAGGTACATGCTTCTGACTTTGTGATGAGTCAGTTGAATGACGTACTTCAAAGCGTGAGCGTTGGAGCCAGACACTTTTGATTCAAATGCTGGTGCCACCCCTCAAAAGCTTCATGATCTTTAGCAAGTGATTCAGTCCCTGAACGTTAATTTTTCACATCAGTCACATCAGAATGAAAATAATCATAATACCTATTTCTCAGGATCGTGAGAAGAGAATAAAATACTACATGTAAAATGCTTAGCCCAGTCCCTGGCATATACACAGAACACACTCAGTAATTTTGGGTGCCCCCTCGGACCATCCCCAGGCACCTTCCTCGCCTCTCGAGTCTCCTTCCCTTGTGTCCATTTCTTCCTCTTTGCCCCTCCTGGTCCTAATTATTCCACATCTTTTATGAAACCTTTTCAACCTACTTCAGCATCTGATAGAATTCCTTATCTCCAAATCATTGTGGTATTTGTATACGTATTCGGGTTGCCTTTATTGTTTCAGGGATGTGGTATGTGCCTCTTTGAAGGCATGCCCTAGCTCTCCATGGAGTCCAGTGGGCAGCTGGTGAAGACTCCTCACGTCCACGGGACACTGATAGTGGGATCTTAATTATAACATGTTTTGTAGAAAGCAATTTGGCAAAATGAAATCCAGAACCTTAAACCTTCCAACCCAGTGATTTGACTTTTTCAGGTTCTGTCCAAAGAATGATTAGATACTTGAATCAAATTGTATGCAAATATTTCTCACAGCTTTATTGGTAAAAGTAAGGATTTAGAAAAACAAACGTGTAAACCATAAAAAAAATCAGGAATCATGCAAAGTCCATTTACATGGTGGAATATTATATTGTCTATAAAATTCTATTTTTGTAATCATAGAATATATAGCTGTAATTATATTCATTAAAGACCTCTTTATAATAATGAGAAAGCCCAACTATATGGATAAATTAAATCGATGAATTGTCACAAAATAGAATTATAGTATTTCAGTATTACTAATTTCAATAGAATTACAGTATTAACCATTTTTTGGTTAATCCTCACTTGAGAGCGTTTTTCCCTCCCATTGATTTTTAGAAAGTGAAAGAGGAGGGAGAGAGAGAGAAAGAGAGAAAGACAGACATGAGAGAGACACAACTATTGGTTGCGTAATGCACTCCACCAGGCCTGGGGAATTATGGCCACCCCCCCCCTCCTTTTTTATTCTATTTTTTAAATTATTTTTAAATATATTTTTATTGTTTTCAGAGAGGAAGGAACAGAAAGAGAGAGATAGAAACATCAATGATGAGAGAGAATCATTGATCAGCTGCCTCCTGCAGTCCTCCTACGGGGATCGAGCCCACAACTGGCCATGTGCCCTTGACTGGAATCGAACCCAGGGACCCTTCAGTCTGCAGGCCTATGCTCTATCCTCTGAGTCAAACTGAGGAGGAAAGCTGGTTCTGCCAAGGAATGTTAGGCCATTAAACCAAACAAAGCCCTGTCCCCTGGTAGGTAAGGCAGGGGGCCTTGTTTTTGAGCCCTCCAGGGCCTTGTGGGGAAGGAGTATATTTGCAAATCAATGAACTCGAGGGGCAGTTATAAAGCAAGGTTCTTGCATGCTACTCTCGCTCTGGATTTGGGATTTTTGTCCCCGGAGACCGCGTGTGTTATTAAAACTGATTTCTCCACCTCTTCAAAACGTCGCTTAGTTTTTTTGGTCTTTCTGCAACAAAACAAGCTAGTATCCCCCCCACCTTTCTTAATGTATGTATATAGAGACACACACACACACAAGCATATAAAAAAATATATACACCAACATTTTAGTGGTGATTGTTTTTAAGTAATAGTGTTTTTGGTGACTTTAATTTTGATTTTGGCTTCTCTAAAACATAACATTTATTACTTTTAGCATAGAAAATAAAAATGACAGTCATAATCTGTTGTGAGTTTTTTTGGGAGACTGTTTACACAAATATAATAGTCATTCATTCATCACATTCAAAACTGCCTACGAGTTGTTGGGCTCAGTACTAGGAACACAGTAGAGAACACAACTGACCGTCCTTTAATCACCAGTTCAGGTGAGGAGTACAGAAGCTTAGAAAACACAGATGTGGTAACATCGTGATAGCTCTGACTGTTGTGGAAGCTTAGGGAAGGGTGGAGGTTAGGCAATAGGATAAGGCTGTTTGGTAGAACGTAAGTGACTCAGAGCCAAAAGAAAGGGTGCAGAGAGGGGAGAATGATCCAGGCTTAGGGATAAGCGTTTTCAAAGGCTCTGAAGGGACACACCACTAGAGAAACGTAAAAAGTCACATGGCAGGGAGATGGAAGGGGGGATGTTGGAAGGAGAGCTAGAAAAAGAAAGCAAGAATTGGAACATGAAGGTCCTTATGGGTTATGTTGATGACATGTTCTATCCATAAGAGTAAACAGGGAAAAAATGGCATGGTTTTTAAATGTGATCATATTTTTGCTCTAAAGAGATCGCACTACTACTGAGTAGGGAATGAATTAGAGGGGGACAGGACTGGAGGCGAGGAGGTCAGTTAGCAGGAGCTTGGATCACTGCGATGATGATAAGGGCTGTAGGGATGGAGTCGGAGACTTGATGAAGAAGTGACGTGGTGATTGATTGGGTTGGACTGCTGGTGGGAGAGGAGGTGTCAAGGTAAAGCCAGTGTCAAGGGCAATGTTTTGGCTCCTGAGTTGGCTGTTGTGCCCGGTGGTGCCACTAATTGAGATATGGGACAGATGAGGAGGCTCAATGGGAGAGGGCAGTGGAGCTCCGTTTGGGACACGCTGAGTTTGAGCTTCCTGTGGGAAATCCAGTGGGGTGTTTAGGAAGCTGTTGGGTAGATTCAAGTCTAAAGGTGAGGTGTGACAATGGCCACAGAGACAGATGTGTTGGGAAGGGGGTGGCAATAATGGGGATAGAGATCACCAAGAGATGCATGTAGAAAGCGAAGAGAAGAGGGCTGAGGACAGGATCCTAAGGAAAACAGACTTTTAAGGGACTAAAAGTGAGAAGGAAAATGGGCTCAAGCCTGGCGTGGGACAGAAATTTGGTGTGTGATGTAATTTACAACTCCTTCTGGGAAGCAATTAGCATTCCTGATAAAGTGCGTGAACAGTTTCCTGACAGACTTTAATAAGACTGAGAACTCCTTCTGGGGAGCTAGGGTTACCCTGATTGACTAGCCTAATAATCTTTAGCCAGATGTTCTATTTTAAAGTTCCATTCTAAACATGGTTGGTGAGCCATTCTTTTTATATATATAAAATGCCTCAACCAGAATTACTCCTTCAGTTGATTTTCCCCCAAAATGCTTCTTCTCAGGTACTCAAAAACAATTTGTGTGAGGCCTTGCTTTAGCCAAAGAGAAAGAGAAAGCTGCAAGAGGGTAAGAAAAGGCAGGCACGGAGGAGAGAACGCAGAGTCTGTTGGTGTGTGGACGCCAGGTGAGAGCAGGGCATGTGTGGACAACCATGTCACATGCCAGTGGATATTAAGGACAACAAAGGTGACAAATCGCCACTGGATTTAGCACCAAGAATGTCAGTGGTGATCTTGACAGGAGCAGTTTCTCTGGGGTGATTGGGAGCATAATTCAGATTGCAGTAGGCCCAAAAGTGAGTGCAGACTATTCTTACAACAAGTGTGACTGCAAAGAGGAAGGAGGGAGAGAAGGAGGGAGAGGACTTTGAGAGGGTTTCTTTTCAGTGGGAGATGTAAGTACATTCAAATGTTTGGGAAGGACTCAGTAGCCAGAGAAGGAGGAGGTACCCACCTAAAAGAAGAGATCATCTTTTAAAAATATATATACATATTTTTATTGATTTCAGAGAGGAAGGGGGAGGGAGAGAGAAATAGAAACATCAATGATGAGAGAGAATACTGATTGGCTGCCTCCCTTATGCGCCCCCACTGGGGATGGAACCCACAACCCAGGCATGTGACTTGGGCCAGAACTGAACCTGGGACCTTTACGTGTCTGCAGGCCGACATTCTATTCACTGAGCCCAACCAGCCAGGGCAAGAAGAGCTAGAGTTAGAAGCTAGCGAAAGTGAGTGAGGCTCAGGGCATTCTCAGCCTTTGTGATAGGAAAGAAGGGGGAGCGTGGAAAGTCAAAGCGGGGCCTGTGCAATGGCTTCTGTCACTCCTGTGATGCAGGGTCAGGAGCACTGCTGAAGGTGCTGCGGTAAGAGGAAGGACGGCAGGCTGAGGATCAGAGGAGGCTCTCAGAAAGATCCTGAGGAGGGGGGAGGGGGCAATTACTGACCCGGAGATGACTGAGGCTGAATACATTGTGGACCCGATAAGTCTGTGGTTTTCCTGAATGGTGCTTAGAAATCCTGATTTGGGCGTGAAGAAGGCTAAACAGTTCGACTAATCTGGACTGTCCTCAGTGACACCATGGAAGCTTTGCAGCTTCCTCTGCCTATGCTTTTAACACAACTCCTTCGTTTCCAGCGCAGGCAGGCTCTGCTTCGAACTCTTAGACACTTCTGAGTGATGGCATCCACTCCCATGGCCTCAGTGAATCTCTAAGCTATAGCCCGGCCTTTCCCTTCTGTCTTTTGGGCATTTTCAGTTGGGTGTCTCCTCAAATCGAACTCAGCAATGTCCCCACGCTTTCCTTGTCTTTTTCACTCCTGCACGCCGGAGCTCAGAGCTCAATGAATGCCATTCAGTTCTCTAAAACTTTCTTTTTTTTTTCCAATTTCTTTTTTATTGAATTTATTTTGGTAACAATGGTTAATAAAATTATACATGTTTTAGATATACAATTCTACAACACATCATCTAGATATTGTATTGTGTGTTCACCACCCCAGGTCAAGTCTCCTTCCATCACCATTTATCCCCCCTTTACCCCTTCTATCTCCCCTCCCCCTTCCCTCTGGCAACCTCCACGCTGTAATGGGTCACCTTTCATCCCAACTTCTTCCTCACTTCTGACATCCAAGCCATCAAGTCTTGTCTACTACTAAATGTGCTTCAGAACAGAGGGGTGGGGGTGGGGGTGAATTAGCAAATAATGCAAACAGAAACTTCTTGCTTTCCCTCCTTTGCTTCATTAGCACTGGAACTAAACCATGGGGGGGGGCACCCCCATCCAGCTTCCTTTCCCCTCTACATCCTCCAGCACCCACCCTCTCAGCCTCAGAGAATTGGGAAGTCAGTTTTTCATTTGCTAATGATTGGGGCTCAGCTTATAATGGGCCATTAAGGGGATTCGGAAGAGAAGAGGGAAAATGGAGCTTTCCTGCGAAGGGATCAGGAGGCGCTGAAGTAGCAACCCTAGGAAGTGAGGGAGGAGGGGCCTGGGATGGATCTGGGCTGAGAGACCAGGGCCCAGAAGGACCCGAAGGGGCCCAGCTCCGCCCCCCCCCTCACTCCCCACACACACACATAGCCGCCTGGGTCCAGGCCTGAGCCTCAGCTCTGCGGGTGTCATCAGTGAGACCTCCAACTGCTCACCACAGCGACAGCCTACAAGTCAAGTGACAAGGAGTTGGGGCAAAAAAGTGACTGTATTCAGAAAGCCAGCAAGTCGAGAAGATGGCAGGCTAGCGTCCTGAAGAAACATCTTCATAAAATACAGCATCCAGGCTTCTTCCTGCCAGGAGAAAGGGAGACAGGAGGGACTTGAGGTCGGGTGGTGGCTTATGACCACAGACACCGAGAGCTCAGCAGGGGCCCCAGGGTGATGGCGAAACTTCTTTGCTTTTGGTCAACAAACTCCAGTTGCTTAGTCGCAGTCACAGGTTCCTGTAAGTCTTCTGATGAACAGTCATCATTTTTACACATTCCTTCCTTATCTCCTGGGGGAGGCGGTTTCCAGCAGGGAGGCTGTTTCTTTCATTCCTAGGCTACAGGTTGGATTCCTTTAGTGATTAGCATCGCTATGTGCAGGACTAAGCAGAAGTCGCTAACTGACCTGTGATGGGAACTGGGCAGGCTCCAGCAAGGTGGGGTCAGGCAGACAGACTATTTTATTCCATTACTGCCCAGCACCATGGCCTCTACCTAATAGGAACCCTCCAGAGGTGTCCCAGAGATATCCCTGACTGGCAGGCAGGGCAGGAAGGAGCGCTCACCCCTTCCCAAGCCCATGTTGAACTGGGCAAGCTGGAGACCCCTGGAGGGCTGGGGCTGTGTTAGCCATGCCTCCATCACAGGCTGCTGTGTCCACTGTGTCCACGCATAGTCAGTGACTGCAGTTAAGCCCCTGTCTCACCTGGTTACTGCAGAAGCCTATCTAGCCTCCCTACCTGTGTTTCTCCCCTACCCTTCTATTCTTCACACAGAAGTCAGAATTTTTGTAAAAAACAAAAATCAACACTTGGTCTCTCAGCCCCTTCCTCACCTGGCTAATCCTTGTAATCCTTCAAGGTTCAGGTTCAGGTCATTTATTCTGAGAAGTCTTCTCTGACCACCCTCCTCACTGCACACACACAAGATTAGGGTCCACAATTTCACGTCCTCAAAACCCTGTGGTTTATTGTAAAACTTGTTTATATTTCAACTGGCCTGTGGGCAGAGAATAAGTGGGCCGCGACTTGCCACCTTGTCTGGGATTTGACTCTGTGCTCCAGTGTGGAGGATGGAAGTAAGATCTACATGTGTGGCTCTCAAATGTGGGGGTGGGCCAGAATCACTCGGAGGGCTTGTTAAACCACAGATTGCTGGATCCCCCTTTCTGATTTGGTAGATCTGGGTGAGGCTGGAAATAATGTGTCTCTGTCACCCTCTCAGGTGCAGCTACAGGTGATCACATTTTGAGTTTGCACAGCTCTGCATCCAGTCAGAGGAGCAGACTTGAGGGGTAGATTGCAGTGACTGTTCAGATAAAAGGTAAGGTCGAGTGAGAAGCATAAGCTTTGGAAGTCTCAGAGAGAGTAAAGTGAGAGACTTAAGTCTAATATTAAAGACTAGAGGCCCAGTGCATGAAACTTGTGCATGGGGTGGAGGGGAGAGGGCCCCCAGCCCAGCCTACACCCTCTCCAATCCGGGACCCCTAAGGTGATCGGGCCTAAACAGGCAGTTGGACATCCCTCTCGCAATCCAGGATCCTGGCTCCTAACCGCTCACCTTCCTGCGTTCCTGATTGCCCCTAACCACTCTGCCTGCCTGCCCGATCACCCTAACTGCTCTCCACTGCCCCCCTGATCATCCCTAACCACCTCTACCTTGGTCCCTGCCATGGTGGCTTTGTCCAGAAGGACATCTGGAAGACGTCCTGTCTAATTAGCATATTACCCTTTTATTAGTATAGATGGCAGCATTTTCCAATGGTTGACAAGGTCCAGTGAGTAAGTGTGAGAGTGTGTGGTTGAAGTAGCCAATAGATGAAGGTATGGTATGCAAGCAAAGATCTGAAAGTTAAAAAAAAGATAAAGTAATTTTTACTTAACAAAGTACAGGGCTGAAATGAAAATAATGAAAGAGGTAAGTGAAAAGGAAGATTGTAAAATGGAATATGTGACATTATGGCAATTTTATTAAAAATGCCTAGAAGAAAGGACTGAACATATGTGGTAATATTTATAATAGGTGAGTTTTATTTTCTTCTTTCACCTTTCTAAATTTTCAAAATTCCATTATTATGTTTTCTTTTCAATATTAGGGAAATATTTTTTTATTTTAAACCTCCTCAAATGTCAAATGTCTTGGACACTTCCATCTAGTTGAAGTAATTTATCTTCTCTCCTGTCCCCTCGTCAGACTTGTCTTTGATATCTTAACTTGTGCCAAAAGTATAAAAACCAACAAAATGCAAACAATCCAAAGCAGACAAAAGAAGGAAGAAGAAGAAGAAGAAGAGGAGGAGGAGGAGGAGGAGGAGGAGGAGGAGGAGAAGGAGGAGGAGGAGGAGGAGGAAGAAGAAACCTCAAGAAAAAACCAATTTAGTTGGTACTGACATCAACAAAAAAGTATCTTGGTTATTGACCTTCTAATCATTCTTACAATTGAATGTTGTAACCACCTCCCTGGCTATTCAGGATGGTGACTTCATAGACTGGTCTGACAGGGAGCTCTGGTTCTAATCGCCTACCGGTGACCTCCTGTTGCTTCTCATGTGGTTCAGGCATGGGCTGTACATTGTTCCCAACTTGACTCTTCCTGTTCAGAGTATCCCATATATTCCTCCTTAAATTAGATCCCCTCCAATCCAAATAACGTCATTCAAAAAAGTTAATAAAGTTATTCTTTTCTGTCATTTAGTTATTAAAATTGCTGTTTTTAAAAATTACTTAACAAACTAAGCTCTCTTCATAACAGGGTTTATTTGGGGCATAAATTCAAAGTTGCAATCAAAGTACAAATAAACTTTTAGAACACAACCCGTTTTATCCAGGAGAGTACTTGTGCAATAAAAAATGATCTCTGTGCAGCATAATGTACACCAATTGGCAGTGGTATTTGTCAGTAAGAATTTCTTGCTCATTTCTCTAAAGGAATGAGATAGTACTTTAGCATGTGAATCTACTTCACTTCAAGTATAAATAATTCTGAATTTCTTGTCAAGACCTTATAATTCTTTACCTACAGAGTAGACACAAAGGAAATGATTAAGTAAACATTTATAGGTATAATTATGAATGGTTTCACAATCAGAAATATGAATAAGCAAATTTTTATTCCATAAAAATCCATTATATGGAAGAAAATAATTAAACTGTGTATGACTACAACAAAAGGCAAGGAACATATAGAATTATAATTAGCACCAAGAATACTGATCAGATCAAAAGAGACTAGAATCTTGATATTTCAACTACACTGACTACTTAGTAGCTATTTTCTTGACTGTCCTTTAATCTAGAAAAATAAAGTATGAATTAACGGCGATCCTCAGCGATTTGGTAAGGCAAGACACTAAGTGACAGTGGAACCAGAAACTTGTCTGCCTAACTGCCAGGTTATTACCTCTTATTTAACATGTATTGTCTATGCCGCCAAAAGGCAAACCATGTCACTGCCTTTCCTGTTTTAGAAAGAAGTTTCTTTGGAGGTCTGATGGCAAAAGACACCTGTTATGTTTAAAATCTCAGCAGCTAATGATTTAATGACAATTTTTTTACATGTTCTTTCTCCATTCAATTTTTTTTACATGTTCTTTCTCGTTAAATAATCACTTTTTAAATTAAGTGAGAGCAATCAGAAATTAGGAGTTAGATATGGTCTTGTCTATCACCTCAGTGGGAAAACTAAAACCCAAAGAGATTTGTCCAGGGTCTTCTGGTCCAGGGTTATTTATAGCACATGGCACTGCCTCAGCCATAACTATTTGGAAGGATGTTCCTGGAATCATCAGTCCTGATCAGTGTATCTGTCTGTGCGGGGGATTTGGGTGCCGTTTTACTTCTTTAATTTTCTTATCCATTTATTCACTTCTTTGATTTTGTTGCCTGATGTTTTGGGAATGGAGTCAGTCAGTAGAAGACATGTAAAATGGCCCGTGGCAAGTGCGACTTCAATATTTTAGGGGAGAACGAGTGAAGTAACTCTAGTTGGAATTTAGAAGTTGCAATTTTCCGTGGAGAGAAGACCAAGAAAGGAATATTGGAGGTATGGCTGAGGAAATTGATCACCTCCTACTGCCAGGGCCTCTGCTGGACACTTTTAAGGGTTTATGTCATTCCTCTTAACAACCCTTTAGGTAGAGGTTGTTAACCTCATTTTATTACTCTTGAGGCTCAGAGTACTGTTATTTACCCAAGAGATACGCACTGATAACAGGTAGAGCCAGTCCAATGCAGAGTTTATCTGGCTCTGAACCTGTGTACTTCACTTCCACAGTAGAGTTTGTGTGAGGCGAACCAGTGAAAATAATAACTGCAATGCAATACTAACAATGGTAAGAATGGCAGCCTAGTGCTTTACATCCATGATCACTTTGAACAGGATTAAGTGAGCACATGAATTGGGCCGATGTGGTGTCTTTGTGCTCTTTGTTAGTGAAATAGGCTATGTCTATACTTGAGATTTCCTTTGGCTTACTTTGTTTTCTGAAAAAGAATGGAAAGGCTCAATTAGTTTTGCCACGTTCATCAGATTTTATGTTCTTCATGTGGGTGGATGGGTTGGTGTGTGACTGTGTGAGGTCAAACTGGATATATTCAGAAGAGTGCATCCAATGCCTTTGGGTTAGACACTGAATTTTGTAATTAGTGATCACTGTTCCTATTTACTGAGTGAGAATTTTAATCCCTATGGAGTTCTCTTTCCTTTTGAGGCTGAATATCGTATGCACCCTTATTTCTTTAGGGTGGGGGTGGGGGTCCATGAAAGAAATATGTTAACCTTCCCATGAAAAAGCAAGTCTGTATTCAGTGAAAACTCAATGTCCACCCATTTTTTACCCCCCAAATGGATCTCTGATGACTGATTTTGTATTAAAAATTAGTTAAAAAGCTCCAGTTTTAGCTTTGGTTTCAATTCTCATATTGGCAAGGTGTGGCTCAATGGTGTGGTACTGGGTAACAGAAAGGTAGTGTCAATTTATAAAAATGATCACTATCTTCTAATGAATTCATGCTCCTTTTGCAATTATCAGTTTGATAGTTAGGTAAAGACGCGTTCCAGCTCCAGCAGTGGATTCTCTGTACTTAAAAATGTCATTCTAATGCGAAACTGTTACTACAAAAGAGTTGTTTTACCATTCAATCTAAAAATAAAACCTCTCACCCAAATTCTACGCCTTAATAGCCACATTTTTTATCAACACGATTTTAAACTAATCTGAAAGAATCCATTCTGTGAGGTCGGACAAGAGTTGGGGCTGGGACAGTTAGCAGGGGGGGATCCTGTGAAAACCCATTTCCCCGCTGGGAGACACCTCCAGAGCGTCCAGGCGCACTAGGGAGAGGACCGAGGGGCCTCTGAACGCGGAGCAGGGCCCGCCCCCGCGGACGCAGGGCGAGCGGGCTGCGCAGGCCCGCGAAGAGTTAACCGGGGGCTCGGAGCCCCCCGCGCCGCGGGCCCCCCGCGCTCCCTCCGCCCTCCGCCCTCCGGTGCCCACCCTTTCGTTTTGGCAAGGGATTAAAGTGCTCCCCCCTGTGGCAGCAGTGACCCAGAAATGAGTTTGATTCACACAGTCCTTCCTCCATAACCAGCCAAGCGCCCGTCCGAGAGTGCCTCCCCGCGCGAGTGCCGGGTGTGTGCGCGCCGGCGAACGCAGGGGCCCGCCCGGCTCCCCGCCCGCCCGCCCTGCCGCCGCGGCCCGAGCTCATGCGGCGCGGAGCCCAGCGCCTCGGCCGATCCCTTCCGCAGCAGGTACGCGCGCGGGCCGCGGGGGGCGAGGGGCGCGCCGCGCGGGTGTCCGCGCGTGTCCGCGCGTGGGGACGTGTGCGCGTCCCGATCCCGCGGCGGCTGCGGCGGCGGCGGCTGCAGGACGAGCCGAGAGGCTCAGCCATATTTGATGGTTTTGTTGCTTTGCTCGGGAGTTCTCGGGAGTAATTTAATGCCGAAGGTCGCTGCCTAGTGGAAATAATATAGTACGTCATTAATATGGCGCCAAAAGATTGGGCTCTCGATGCGTAGCGAGGAGGGCGGGCGGGCAGCCGGCGAGCGCAGCCTTACTATCCCACCAGTAACTTGGGCATTGCCGGGGCGGGGGCCGGAGGGGGAGGAGGGGGAGGAGGAGGGGGAGGAGGAGATGATGATGATGATTTTTGGAGCCTGAGAATTGATTTATGTTGGATCAGTAAGTTTCACTGTGATTATTTTTCCATGTTGGGGGGCTGAAGACTTAGAGCTGCTCCTTCTTTTGGATTTGTGAAGAACATGCGGTTTTCAGGTGAAGCATCAATTAAACGCGTTGGGAGCAGAAGCCGAGTTGAGTTGGCCCAAAGTGCATTAGGCTGCATGAGAGTGGGAAGCATAGTAGCAACTTGGTAGACAGATGGCAATGGCAGAACGCAGGTTCGCATACATACATGAATCCAGGGTGTGCGTGACCGTGGAGGGAGGGGGGCGACTATATTTGCCTAAATATAGGTGTGTGTGTGTGTGTGTGTGTGTGTGTGTGTAGAGGTACATTGTGTAGGGTGGCCACAGCCCCGGCTCTTGTCACCGCGTCACCACATGTCCAAAATATTCATTGCATCAATTCAAGGGCAGTGAGCAGGGGGTGGAGGGAAGGCTTGGCAGTTAGATTCTTCCAAATTGGGTTTCCAATGATCAGACCTTTTACTCAACCGCGAGACTGCCTGTGAAGTGTAAAACCCTTTACCGGTAAGATTAGGAAGGAGTTGCATTGGTAGAGCAAAGTACCGATTAAACCATGAACTTCCTAGTAAAACGGATGGCAAATTGCAACCTTTGGCACCATCTGCAAATTGTGGGGGTGGGGTCGCTTAGTATTCGCTGCCTTGAATGAACGTGCAGTGTGTACCCCGGGACTGCAAGTTGCAGAGCCCTTCAGTGCACGTGTCCTGTGCCAGTGAGTGTGTGTGTGTGTGTGTGTGTATGTGTGTGTGTGTGTGAGACTTGGGGGCTGTTGTTGGGCAGCCAGCAGGCTTTCCGGGTTGTTGGCGCTGGCTTGCAAATTCGGGAGAGGGATGGAATGTGGAATGTTGACCGGGGAACCGAATCCTGTCGGAACGGTCCCATTTGCTGGAGAAATTCGATCCCTTCCACCTCCTTCCCGCCCCCCCCCCCCCCCCCCCCCCCCCCCCCCCCCCCCCCCCCCCCCCCCCGCCTCCTCGCCCGCCCGCCTGCGGGCAGGAGGCGGGGCCGAGGACCGGGCTGCTGCTCAAAGTGGCGGAGCGCGGCGGCGGGAGGCAGGTGCACGGCACCCGCCAGTGGGGGTGCCTCAACTTCCGCGGGCGTTTAAATAGCAGCCTCTCTCCCCTCCCACCGGTAATAGGTGACCTGGCGGCCGAGGGCGGCGGGGGGAACGGGCCGGGGAGACCCGCGAGCGAGCCTCCGCGGCACGTGGGCAGGTGCTGGGTGGCCCGGGGGCCAACTTTTGGAGCGCGCCTCTGGCGGCGGAGAGGCGGCTCGGCGTGGAGATGGGGGCGGGCGGCGGCCACCTCGAGGTGCTGCTTTCTCGGCCGCGGTCGGAGCGTCACCTAACGGTCCCAGCGGCGTTGCGGCGGTCGGGGCGGGGGGCTTCGGCAACGGGGATGCCCGGCCCGCCGCGCCGGCGCCCCGCACAAAGCCCGCGCCGCGGGGGCGACCGCCGCGCCCCCGCCCGGGGATCGGCCCGCAGCCCGTCGCGGTCCCCACGCCGATTCCGGCGGCCGCCGCCGGCGTTTGTGGGTTGGTTCGGCGCCGCCTTCCCCGCCGGATGGCTTCCTGTGACAGAGGTGATCCACAGTTTCCAGAACTGCCTGGGGCGGGAGCGCGAGCGCGGGCCGAGCCCGCTCGGGGCTGCTCGCCGCCGCTCCCACCTCTCCGCCCTTCTCGCCGAGCGCCCGCCCCGGCCCCGAGGTGCCGCCCGGGAGGGACGCGGGGAGGGAGGGGCGGCGCGGCCGTTCCCGGCGGCGCTAGTGGCTTCTGGACGCGAGGGAGCGTCTGGTTCGCCACTGGGGCCGAGCGGATTGGTGCGGCGGCGGCGGGGCGGGCGCAGGCGGCGGCGGGGGGCGGCCACTTTCGAATGGAGAGGGCGGCGGCGGGCACGTCGCTGCGGAGCGAGCGGCGCTCGGTTGCGCCGGGAGAAGGTGTCATCGCTGCACCCGGGCTAATTCCGGCGAAGGTGCCGGAGTTACTTTCCCCTCCTCCCGCGCTGTTGTTTCTGTCGCCTCGGGAGGGGGACGGCGCGGGAGGGCGGGAGGAGGCGGTGCCGCGGGCCTGCGCGCATCCCGGCGGGCGGGCGGGCGCTGCGCGGCGAGCTCCCGGTGCAGGGCGGCGGCCGCACCCCCACCCGGGGTCGCCCCTAGCCCACCCCGCCGCCCCCTTCCGCTGCGGCCCCATCCCCACCCCGGGGACCTCCGCCCGGCTCTCGCCGCGGCTCCCCCTCCCCGGCGCACGGGGGTGGCCCTGGCCCTGGGGCCGCGTGAATGCAGCGAGCAGACAAAAAAGCGGGCGATTTAAACGCGCCTTCGAGACCCGTTAGGAATGCGTCGTCACCCGGAGGTCGTTCAAAAGCAGCCTGGGCTTTCTGGTAACGGAGAGGGTCTGTCTTCCGCCGCTTACCCAGCCGAGAGAGAATTCCGTGTCCTTTTGTAAAGTGATCAGCCTCCGTTGAACGACCTAGGACAGCTACGTTTTCAGGAAAGTGCAGAGATCTGAGGTTCCCATTGATGGGAATGCTTGGGGGCTTCTTCCCCAAAGGTTTTTATGGGTGATCTGTTTTTCCTATTTAGAACCCCCGCTGTGAAAGGCTAGCTCTCTAGTTCCTTGTAGCTCAAGGCTAACAAATGAACTAGTTTTAAGATTCAGAGAAAATTGTTTTCCTGAAAGCTGATTTAAGTAGTGGTCACCAGTGGTTAAAGATTACAATAGTAAGTTGCATTTTCATCCGATTACCACGGGTCGATATTTAATCGCTTTTAAGTAGAGAAAGGAAGCCTTCAACGTGACCATAGCTAACACTTTGGGGGGGGATAATTAGTTGCAGAGGGGGCAGCAGGGCTTGGAGAGAAGCATGCTACATTTAGTCTTGTAGGTGACACTTTTCTAGCAAATAATTGCAACCCAGAATTGTTTTGTCCCAGATATTTCAGTCTCCTGTAATGTCACTTTAAAATAAGATGACTTTCTGATTGTTTGACCTTTTCCGATCTTCCTTAAACTTGTGTGTTTTTCATACACAAATGTATTTTGTATGTGATTCCAGCACTTTCCACATCTAGAACAATTACAGCTTCCAGGTATGTGTTAGGTTTCCCCGTGTCTCCCTTCATCTTTACACTAGTCAGAGGTAAAGGGTGTTGCCTAATATGCATTAGAACTTGACCTTGATTCCACCTTAAGATCATAGGTCATACACTGCTTTCTAGTAAGTAAAGTTGCCACAGACATGTTTAACTTTGAATAAGCTAGCGGGAAGGATCCTCCCTCCCCTCACTGTATTAGTTCCTCCTCTGTCACAGGCTTCCAGCCTACAGAAGAGTGTTTTAGCTTTTATATTAGTTGCCAGGGTGGAAAGAGTAGCTATAAAGGGAAAACGGTGAAAAATTATTAGTGTGCCCGAGAGAGAACAGAGAGGGAAAAAAAACTCTTTGGAGTTTAAGGAAATGTTATATTTTAAAAACGACTGTTGCTTAGCCCAGAGGCTTGGGGAGAAGGATTAACTGAAAAAACTTGGAGGCCTTGGTGAGAATAAAAGCAGATCTCTGTGTGTCACACCTATAGTAGGCACTTCATAAATACTGATTTTTGACTTGAATGAGCCCTTGGTGGCTTGAAGTATTATTACAGAAGTGGTGTTACGTGTACGTTGTTGAAACTTAGAAAACACAGAGAAGCAAATATGATCACATATTCCTACCACCCAGAGCTCACCATTATACTGCTTTCCAGATAATTGTCTATGCATATGTGTGCATGTTTTAATTGAAATGGAATCATACTGTATATACAGTTCTGTAAGGAGTTGTATTTTGTTTTCCTGTCAGCTAGCTTGGTTAAGTTTTCATCTCATCAGTCCGGGACATAGGTTCCTCAGTCGGCCCCCAAATATGACAGCAGCTTTGTCTATAACACGTCTGGCCAAGGCTCATTTATTGCATCTGGCTATTCTCCATACATAGACTTTAACCTCTACAGACGCTTTGATAGAACCTTTGACGTTGAGGCGGCGAGCCTTTGGAATTGATCGTGATGGGATTTTTTAAAGAGTTGGAAATCAAAATAGTATTGTCATTTGGAAGTCTTAGATTTGGAGATTTTGTTTGATAAATACTGCTCTAAAGAAATGTGCCTGATGCGTTTGTCCACAGACTTGTTGGAAAAAGAGGGATCAGTTTCGGAGCTGGTTGGAACAGCACTCTCTTCAAACACCGATTACATCCTGTGTCTGTAGGGTTTGCACGCCTGAGGAGGAAGCAAGCATGAGTCTGACAGTTCTGCTTCCTTACTTCTTGTTGGTATAGCTCTTCCCTCCTTAGTATTATGGGCACCTGTTACACCATCAGTTAATGGTTTGTCAGAATTGGCATTACAGACTAGTTTTCCCACAAGATTAATAAAATAGACGTGTTCTGGAGGAAGATAGGGCATCTTAGCCAACACACCTCGCTTCTTTATTTGGATTGGCATTAAAACGTTTGTCTAGGTGGTTCAAACACTGAATTACGTCAGTGTTAAGCTTCTTTCCTCCCCTCCCCGTCCAAGCCTGTAAGTTAGAACACTGGCATCCTAGTCAACAATACTGTTTTAAAAAAATTTTAAATACAGGGCGGCTTTGCTTGGAGTTGTTTCTTATGTGGCATCAGAAGCTTGGTAGGAACCTTAACTGGGAAAGTATTTTAATTCCTGAGACAGTAAGTTGTTTACTTGACAGTTCTGACATTGAGTCTATTTTCTCCGTTTTTCCAGATGTTGCAGCACTTTATGTGATCATGCATTTCAAATTTGAACAATTAACGTTTATTATTTTAGTTCAGACATCATTGAAAACCTATTGTCATTTATGTGGTGTACTTATTCAAACTATTGGCCTCGGATTGTGAGGGTGTAGATTTTGATGTTTTCCCAGGGCGGGCTCTGATGGCCACAGTTACCCACATTCCTAATAAATGCAGGAGTGGCCCTGCAGGGCCTTTTTACCTCAGGAGTGAAAGTAGCGGCCTATTTAAATGTTGAGTACTAGTGGACTACCTTGGAACTGGGAGAAAAATCTAGTCTAAGAGGATATCGACCCTGACTCTGGCCATGTTATTTTGGCCTTATCTAGTCTAGACCTTGAATGATTACTAAGGATGCCTTTCCTCACCTGAAAGCACCACAAATCAAGATGGCCAGACATGGAGCAGAAAGGGTGTTGTTGGCGAGGGATTGTGTGCTTCTATTTTGAGTCCTTTATTAGCCGTAGACCGACCAGTGGTATATGATGTGCACTGAACACATGTTCAAGGCCAAACTTTTGGTTACGCTACAACCAGTCCAGCATTTAACTTTTGATTCAGGCTTTTTAGGTGGAGTCAAGACATACTAAAGTGATTGAGGACAGTTGGAATAGTTCATTTTTAAAAACTTAGGTTCTGTTGGACTTATTTCTTGAAAGAATTAAGCCATCCTTTTCCGTTTTGCATTCCCAGCTGGCATTCATATATTTTTAATATTGATCAATTAATGTCTGCATATGAGACTATTAATTTGAAACTTCACAACAGCTTTCTAAGCACTTACTTGAAGTAAAGCTTTCAGTGGCGAAGGTACAAACAAAGAATAAAACAAGCGTTTGTTTCCTTTGCTTCTTCCTTCTCCAGGGCAAGCAAGGAGCAGGACTTGGCAAAGGTTAACAAGCAGTTGGAGTGTAAGCTGCCTGGTTTGCTTTTGCTTAGCCCAAAGTACTGTAAACATGATTTAAAATTTTTCTTGGTGACTCATGGTCAGCCTTTTTATGCACATCAGTTATTTCGGTGTTGAAATATAATGACGCACTTGAGAAGTGTAGGCTAAGTGCTGGTGGCTCGTAACGGTTCTAAAAGTCAGATTTAAACCTGTGGACATGTCATTTCAGAGACTCACCGGGAACTTCTCAGTGCATCCTTGGACCCCCCAGTTCAGTGTTTAAATTTTGGGGACTTCTTTTTATGATTTCTGCCTGATCCTTTTGGGTCACTGTTAACCCCGGATTGTTGTTCAAATCCCGGTCTAGAACAGTCATTTTTCTGCTTATTGGTTATTGGCTTAAAAATCAGGTAAGAAGCTTTTTAGAATTTTTTACAACTTAGTATACACTCATCCAAAGTAGGAGCCTCAGGGATTTTCATTTGAAAGAAATTCTGTTTCCGAGACATGGCCTTTATTTAAGTTGCTCAGAGCACCCTTTCCCCTTTCATGTGATTTCTGTCCTAGTTAAGGACTTCTCAAGGGCAGAGCGTGTGCAGTCCTTAACTTTGTAAGCATTAAGGTATTTGTCAGTTGCCATTTCATTGAACGTGCATAGTGCTGTTCCTAAACATGCTGCCAGTCTCTTGATTATAAGAGAGATCAGCAAACATTTTTTTTTTTATGTGTGAAGGCCCAGATAAGATAGTAAATGTCAATGTTTTAGGCTTGTGAGCCTGACAGTGTCTGTTACAACTGTTCAGCCATCCTAAGTACAAAGGCCTACTGTGGGCAGAAGGGGAGTGAACAAACATGGCTGTGTGCCAATAAAACTTTATTTACACTCAGTGAAATTTGAATTCTGTGTCATTTCTGTGTGTCATGACATGTGCTTTTGATACCCTCTACCTCTACTCCAACCCCAAACTGTTTAATATGTGAAAACCATACTTAGGTCAGGGGCAGGACAGAAACAGCCCCGGCCTCTGACTGACAGTAAGACACAGCCTTACCTGGTCACCCGATTGTCTCTGTTGGGGCTCAGTTTCCTTTCTGGCAGGAACCTGAAATCAGAAATTGAAATCAGAAGTGTGATAAATGAGGAGGGAGTTGGCTAGTCTGAGGACTGAGGCTTTTAACCCTTTGGTCTCAGAATCCCCTTTGAGGGTAGGGCGTATAACACGAGCCCTGTGTACCTAGGAAAGAGAGCACACTGGGTCTGGGTAGTTGCACCCACCAAGGGGGCCAGGCCAAGAAGCCCTGCGTAAGGGGATGATATACTTTATAAGCGGTTTCCTGCAGAGGGAGATAATCTCTCCAAGTAGGAGGGGTGTGCCGTGCCCATCAGAAGTTAGTGCCTGCTGCTCAGGGGACTCGCCCCTGACAGTGTTCAGGAACTTGTGGCTGTGCACTGCTCCAGCTCCACAGGCGGCATGGCTTTTGCAACCCTCATTAGCTTGCCAGGGAACCGTGTTTGCATTTCCATGTTCACTGATTGCGTTTTAGTTGTCTGCTCCCCGACAGACAGCGTGACAGGGCATGGCCTTCATCTTCTAGATAACTTCTTTCTAAATCTTGGTAGGCCTCCAGGGGGAGGCCAAGGTGCAGGCATCCAGGTGCCCACCCACCTTGGGGGCCGGTCCTTGGTTGGGGGATTGGCTTTGCGCTGCACCTGAGTCTTTACTCATGCTGCCTCACCTCCAGAATTCAGTGCCGTTGTCTTTAAAATTCGGAAAGGCAGGTTTAATTATCCTTGAAATGTTCGTTAGCATCACAATTCTGACTTCATGGGCTTCTTTTGGGAAGTTTTCCTATAGATACAATCCATGGGCTAGACTCATCCGCTTTAAACCGAGAGGGTGTTTCCCAGACCTTGCTGCTGAGTTTGAGATCGTCTTGTGCTTCTGTTTCCATGAACAGAACAACAAGACTTGTGCATTGTGATGAAATGTTTCTTTTCGTACGTAACTCAGATGGTGTATAAATGCAATTTTTGTTCAGTGTGCCGTCTAGGTCTTCCAGTTCATACTTTGGGAGACTTTTTTTTTTAAACAGTACTTGAAAATTTTGGAGACTTAACATTGTTAGTGGTAACTGATAGTTTCTGACACCCGGCTATAATCAAGGAACAAAGTTCCTCAAACAGCTGCGTTTCAATCTGTGTGCAGCCTAATCGTCGTCGTTAGCTGGCTGAATCTGGTTTCTGCAGTAGCTGCTTTGTATATCCTGTATAAGGACATCTGGTTTGAACATTTAAAAATCTTTAAAAATTCCCCTGTAGTCACTTTGCATTTATTGACTTATTCTTCCAAAGGAGGAATAGGGGTTGTAGACGCCTTTCCTATCCTTACCCTTAACTATGTTCCTTCAGAAACCATGTCCTCTGAACACTTAGTTTTTTTAAAGTGTTATTTTTGTTGTTAATCCTCACCTGAGGATATTTTCCCATTGAGTTTTAGAGAGAGAGGAAATGGGGCGGGTTGGGAGGATGAGAAACATTAATGTCAGAGAGACCTATTGATTGGTTGCCTCCCACACGGACCCCAACCGGCACTAGGGATCGAGCCTGCAGCTGAGGTACATGCCCGAGGTACTGGAGACCTTTCGGCCTGTGGGCCCATGCTCTGTCCACTGAGACAGACTGGCTAGGGCTAAAGTGTTATTTTTCAGTGAACTTTTAGTTTCCAGATGTGTATACATGCCTTATGTAAATTAGAACTTGGTTCAGAGACTCCAACACAGAGAATGGAACAGACACTTCTGATTTCCGTGAAATGCTTTAGAAAAGACTTTATTTTCATCTATTCTGAAGAGATTGGTCTTACCAGGTAAATGGTCAAAAAGTGTGCAAGGAGGCAGTAGGACTATGTCTCCTATGAATTCTGACGGAGTGGGAGCACTGTGTATTAAGGAGGATTCTGTAGTCACATCTGGAATTGTTGAAAAGAATGACCTAATATGGGTGGAAGAAATGGTGGTTGGTAGTCAACACTAGAGCATAGCTTTTTTACTTTTATTTTTCCTTCCAAATAGTACTACTCTTAAAATGTATGAGAAGTTGACTGTTTATTCTTTAGAGGTAGTTTATATCCTAGTTTTCCAGTCTGGGTTAGTTTTTCTGTTCTTATCACAGACATTTCTAGTGACATGCTTCTGGCATTGGCTATTTTTATATTTTGAAAACTTTTGCTTTTGAACTAAATAATGGCTGATAGTAGCATTTTACTATAGGATAATAATAGCCTTATCCTATTACCTTTTCAATTTTTCCCCTTCTGAACTATTCCATTGGGTATTCTTTTGAAGCAAGACAAGCCTTTGATACCCATCTCTGGAAGGGGGTGGAATATATACTTTATTGATGGCTGTTCATTTCAGGCTGGTGCCTTGCATGGGGCCAAGCAGCTGTGCCCCAGGGTCCTCTATATGGAGAGGAGCAGGGAGGAAAGGTTTTGGACTTTAAATCTTCACTATTATAAGTGAAGCACAGGATCATGGTAACAAAGAAAAATTTTATAATGATCATAAAGAGAAGTAAAAGTTCCCCACCCCTTCTATCTAGAACACTTTGGTCATATTTCTCAACGATTAGACACTATTAGCCTTTATGATCTTCCAGTAATTTTTCATGATTATGCAAGCAATTGGTGTACGTATTCTCTTCCCTCCTCCCGTTTAAGGGTAAATGAATCTATATTATATTTCAGGTCCTCCCTCGCCCCGCAGTTTGCCTGTGTTTCTTTCTTAATATGTCTTTGGCCTCTTTCCATATCTGAGCTTATAAATCTAACAGAAAGGATTCTGAGTACATGAAATTGGGGATAGAAGCTCCAGCTTGGAGGCCATGGTGACTGCCTTCATCATTTGGGTGTGAATTCATTTATTTTTCCTGTCCAGGAAAGTAAAAAAGAAAAACAAACGCACAAAAAACAAAACAAGACATTCCAAATACAAGTGATTGAAATGTTCGTGGCTGCTTTTCAGTTGTCGACTCGGACTGAGTTAGCAATTACAGAGGCCTGGGAGGGGTTAATAGATTATTTTAGGGCACATAGCAGGAATTGGATTATTTATAAATTGGCAGACAGTGGCTGCTTGTGATTCATTGAAAACCACTCAAATTTATAAATTCCTTAAAATCTTAAAAACCACTTTTATTGACTTTTAAAGTCTGAGTTTAAAAGTAATTTATGAAGAATTTACAGTTAGTTAGTGATAGTACTTAGACTTTATTTGTAACGTTCATAGGTGTAAATGTTATGATTATCTGGTCAGTTTTAAAATTTTTGAGAGGAGATGGTTATTGCTAACAAACTCTTTCCAGCTGAATATTTTCAAGTGTGACAACTTAGCAAAGGCTTATGATCGTAGCTTGGGCAGCGTTTTTTTTAAACAAATTTTGATGTATGACATAAAGGACACATTTTTTTGAAGCTATTTGTGGGGGGTTTGAAATATTTAGATAAGGTTAAAACTTGTAACAGTTAAGGTCTAAGTAGTCTGGCAGTCAAATCAAATCTATAATTACTGTTTTTTAAAAAATATGTTTTTATTGATTTCAGAAAGAAGGAAGGAAGGGCGGGGGGGGGGGGGGGGGGGGGTAGAAACACCATTGATGGACTGCCTCCTGCACGCCGCCTACTGGGGATGGAGCCTGAAACCTGGGCATGTGGCTTGATTAGGAATCAATTGGTGACCTCCCTGTGCAAGGAAGAACACAAGCTACTGGGCAATCAGATTGGATATAAACCCTTTGATGAAAGTGAGAAATCTGGGTTTGAATTACAGTCGCATTAGTGTTTTTAGACTTTCTGGGAGCATATGAATTAGATAATGTTGCCCACTTGAAAACTTCTATCTAGGCAATTAATGTTTGTTTTAAACCTGAGGTAAGAGTCTTGCTGGAGTGGCTCAGTGGTTGAGCATTGACCTATGAACCAGGAGGTCATGGTTTGATTCCCAGTAGGGCATGTGCAAGATGCAGCCTGATCAGTGATTCTCTCTCATCATTGATGTTGCCATCTCTCTTTCCTTTTCCCTTCCTCTCTGAAATCAATAAAAATATTTTTTAAAAAAACAACAAAAACAAAACAGGTAAGAAACTATCTGGATTTCCTCAAGTTCACTTAGGGCCAGGAATTACTGTGAGGTATTGGTCATTGTATTTGGATATTTCGGTGCAGAAAGCTGCATACTCCATAGGGGACAAGAAGGTGACCTATTACGAAAACCTAAGTCTTTTTTTTCATTGGTGTGGATATGCTGTCATCAATCACTTAGGAATCAAATCACCAATAACGTAGTGTTTAAAGATAGTGTTCATAGTGTGTGAACCTAGCAAACAAACAGAAAGGAGTAGTTCATTACAAAATACTTTATGTGTAAGTATTTAGAAAATGTATAATATAAAAATGTTAAAGAATGTTTTTTTTAACATTTTTATATTATACATTTTCTAAATACATTTTTAAATTCTACATTTAAAACATATTTTTATTGATTTCAGAGCACGCGCGTGCGCGCGCGCACGAGAGAGAGAGAGAGAGAGAGAGAGAGAGAGAGAGAGAGAGACAGAGAGAGAGAGAGAGAGAGAGAGAGAAAGTCCAGTGATCATTGCTCAGCTGCCCCTTGCAGGTCCCCTGCTGAGGATCAATCCAGCCTGCAACCTGAGCTTGTGCCCTGATGGGGAATGGAATGGTGACCTTCTGGTGTATAGGTCAATGCTTAACCACTGAACCACACCAGCCGGGCTGAATATACTACATTTAGGTATTAGATTAACTTTCACAAAGAATGGAAGGACACCAATAAATTTAAAAGTAATTTAATGGAAGTTACTCCAGTTAAAGGTCAATTAGATATTAAAGTGAAAGCTTCTCAAATTCCATAAAGCCTGTGAGCATTGGATACAGTTCGTGTACGGGAATTCAGCCGTTCATCCAAAGGTTATTGTGATGCCCAGCACTGCATTAGGGGATAATCCAGAAATATAAGCGGTGTTTAACTGAACCTTCTCAAACTTCTTGAGAGTGAAATGAGTAAGAATGGAAACAGTAGAGAAAATTGATATTTTGAGGAAGCTGGCCTTTCTGAATATGAGCCATAAGATAATGAAAATCACTAGGGTATAATTCTTATTACAGCTGTAGAGTTTATAGCCGGATAAGTGGTCCCTGTTCAACCACAGAGAGTAATTCTGGTAACTGGACAAGTTTGTTTTTCTCAAATGGGTCCCTATTTCCCAGGAAAAGCGTTGAATAAACATCCTCAAAATCTTAATCATCTTACTCTTTTGTGAAAGCCCTTCTCTCCTTGTCCCAGAGTTCATTTCTCATTCTTTCTTAGAGTCACATACCAGTCATGCCTCCCTGGGACCACACCCTGGTCCCTGAGCTTGTTCCCCTACGAATTCCTGAACCACCTTCGGGATGGGTTCCTGCCCGTAGTACTGGTATCTGCTCCCCGCCTCCCCCCAAAGGAAGCTTCAGTGTAAGGTTGTCAGGTACATTGCTATCTCATGGACAGTTCCGTGTCTCACCATAACCCATGAACGTAATCCGGGAATCTGTCTAGCAGTGGCCACACTAAGCTGCTGGACTCGTTGTGTGCTTGCTGCGTCTCCCTGTGGACCATCCACGGTCTTGTTCACTGTGTCTGGCATCAAACTCCATGCACGTTTAATTGGGTTGATATTAGGATCCACCACTGCATTTTAACTGAGTGACAGAAGACACTGAGAGAATGATCTGCATGGAATATTGAGGCTTGGGCCAGTGAGGGGAGGAGCCTGCTTCCCCAGCAGGTGCTGCTCTGAGCAGCCACCACACCTCTACAGGGGTAGTTGAGGAAGGGGCAGAGGAGCTGCATTAGCAGAGACTTGAGAACAGGAGGAGGTGTCTGCAGGGCAGAGACCTGGCCCAGCTGAAGGAAGCTGGTCAGGTTGGGAGAGAGGCTTAGGCAGAGCTGAAGGGCCAGGTGAGAGGAGACCGCTGTGTTCCGCCTGGGCCTGCTTGTAGTGTGGAGCAAAGGGAGAGATTGGCTTGGGGCATGGCTTGATGAGGTCACCTCAGAGGGAGGATTCATTTTTAGAATAATTGGAAAGGGTAAGGAACTGTAGACAACCAAGAATGGAAGGGTGGTGCTTTAAGCAATGTAGGTATAGGCGGTTGATGACCGACCTCTGGGGCAGTGGACTTGAAGGATTCACATTATGAATCGACAAGCCTTGGCAGTTGAGCATAGGGTAAGAAGAGGCATGTATCAGTACAGAAATCAACAAACAGGTTCTTAGTGCAAAGAGGCTGCTCAGAGTAATATGCTAGGTTGGATACATGTTGTTAAGTTTGGTAGCGCTTTGCCCAAAATGTGTGCTTCCTCTTCCAGTTCCTTCCTGACTTCCTCAGCCTCTGCATGCGTTGACCACTGTCAGGCACTGACCATACTGAGCTCCTGTTGCCATGCCTTCTCCTCAGCTGCACCAGAGCTGCAGGACGGTCACTTCCCTCTAGTGCAGCGGTTCTCAACCTGTGGGTTGCGACCCCTTTGGAGGTCGAATGACCCTTTCACAGGGGTCGCCTAAGACCAACCTGCATATCAGATATTTTTATTACGATTCATAACAGTAGCAACATTACAGTTCTGAAGTAGCAACGGAAATAATTCTATGGTTGGGTCACAACATGAGGAACTGTATTTAAAGGGCCAGAAGGTTGAGGGCCACTGCTCTAGTGCTTCCTAATAGCCCCGGGATTCAAGTGCTTGTGGACCCTCTTCTTACAGCTGTTTCTGGAGTGTTGAGAGTAGCCCTGTGATGGATTATTACTTAACCTGTTACCATCCAGATAATAGTCAGCCATTGCCCTAAAAGAGGAGCAAGGTAGTGATGCAGGGGCCCTCTGCTCTCTCCCACTGGCTTTTACTGCACAGCTGGTTGTAGCATTCAACCACTGTATTGTGTTGCCTGAAGACAGTTCCATGTATTTTGATTTCTTGCTAGAGTAAGTAACCCCAGGTGAGATACAGCAGCCTGGGGCCAGTGCTTAAGTACATGAGAGCCTCCGAGAGGAAGCCGTGCCCACTCACCTCGTCACCTCGGGGTTCCCTACGGAAGCATAGCGCAGCGTTCTCGAGATCTTCCAGGGCAGATGGAAGTGGAACTCATTCGAAGGAAAGTACTGTTTTCACTCTTCTTTACCTGCATAATCTTGCTTGAGAGGGTCGATGTGCGTGTAGGAGGGGCGCGTCATTGCTTTTCGGGCGGTGCTTGCGTTTTTCGTGTAGTGAGTGAGTGACTGCTAAGTAAGGGCTTTCCCTGGTTTGAGAGGAGGAAGGCCTCTTGATGCAAAAAGATGCTTCATTCTCCACGTTCTCCTCTGTAGGTACATTTACGTTGTCCGCATCAGTGAAGATGTGTAATCAGCCTTTGTTTTCCTGTTTGTCGCTGGGGTTTGAGGGGCCTTCTCAGCCTCACACTCCTCCTCTCCACAGTTCTCACTCCAGCTCAGGAGGTGGGAAGTGCGTTCTTCCCGCTGTGTTCTGCCGCCTCACGCTGTTACTTCAAGAAATTCCTCTTTTGGTAGCACTTTCTAAGTTTGTTTTTCTTTTTAAACTCCTTTATAATGTCAGCTCTGGAAGCTGCAGCCCTTGGGATGAGTGCTCCTCTCCCCCTTTCCTCCCTGTGCTGCCTCCGGTGGCGTCCAGAGGGGATGTGAGCAGTCAGTGTGCACGGTGACAAGGCCAGAAGATGAGCATTTCAAGTGGGGAGTGGGCCACAGGTGTTTGACTTCAGCGAGCCTGCCCCAGGCCCAGTTGTGCGTGGCTGGGTATTACTTATGGGTGATTTGGGTTCTGCAGGGGGGTTGGGAGGGTCTAGAATTGTGACCCTGCTCCCCAGGATGAAACCCTAGCCCATAAGACAGCTCATGACCCAGATCAGGACTCATGTCCTGGCTTTGTAAATCTTTCAATGTTTTTTTTTGAAGAACCCATTGGCAGACAAATATCCACACACTTTAACTGGGGTAGTGTCTCAGAAAGAAAATATAAAATATTGGAATTAGAGATTAGGGGCCTGAATATTCGAGTGAATTGCATAGGTGGGAACGGCCATCCTGTGATCATTTCTACTTGTTTTACAGGTCCGTTTAGAAAGGAGCTCTGGGGTTTTTTTCTTGGGTCTTGTTCTAGCGCAGCAGTTTCTCCATACCATCCTGTGGCCACACTCCTGGTCACACCACATTCTGATGCCGTGGTTCACACCTTCTTGTGGCCACACTCCTGGTCACACCACATTCTGATGCCGTGGTTCACACCTTCCTGTGGCCACACTTCTGGTCACACCACATTCTGATGCCGTGGTTCACACCTTCCTGTGGCCACACTCCTGGTCACACCACATTCTGATGCCGTGGTTCACACCTTCCTGTGGCCACACTCCTGGTCACACCACATTCTGATGCTGTGGTTCCCTTTGACTCAAAAGCCATCCTCCCTTCCTGCAAATCACTGATCTGCAGTAAGATCAGGGCCCTAAAGGTACATCAGGGTGATCAATAATTGTAGTTTGGGGGAGTTTTGGGGTAGCTGCTCTGTGCAAGTATTTTGTGAGTCCATCTAAGTTCAGTGATCAGGCCATTCAGTCTCCATCCACGGCCCTTTTTCCTAAATGCAGCCTTCCTCTTACCCAATGGGGCTGAGGCCATGTTACTACCCGTGTCTCAAAGGAATTGGCAAAGTGGGTGTGTCTGTACAGCTGATTTCTTAGTGTGCTGTGTGAGGTTGGACTCCTGGACATCCTGGAAGGAGCCGGGTGAAGTGTAGTGAAATTGGTCCACAGAGTCTAATTTCACTTTTTTTTGGCTTCAGTTTCCTAATGTGTCAAGGGGATGGCTTGAATCCGAATCCTATGGCTGTGTGGTCCTTTCCTGTCCCAGCTGTGCATCGCCGGGGTTGGAGGTGGCTACGGGAGGCCTTTGCAATCCCACCACCCCATCTGTCTTCTCCAGAATCTAGGTTATTCGGCTTTTAGAGCTGTTTCGGTGAAATATGCCTGAGAAGCATAATCATGCCCAGTGCCGTGTAAATATTCACACGTTCCGCACGCCGCCCCCCTTCATGAGACAGGAGCCTGTCTGCAGAGGAAGCACCGTGGTCGTTGCCTGGGTTTTTCCTGCAGCGCTTGCCACCGCCAGCTGAAGAGACTCCTGGAATAGTTGCCATGCTGTCACAGGAACGAGAGAGGAACCTGGCACCTTGGGGAGACTCCTGATACGTGACTCCCCTGCCCTTCCCCCTCGGTTCGGAACCTGTTCTGTTAATGATTGCACCTAATTATGTATCTTTGGGCTTTTCACTGTTTACCATTCAAATGCTCCTTAAAGCCGATTGTTTGCTTTTGTGTGCTGTAAATCCTGGCTGCCTTCTGAAGCACAACTTGATGATTGTGTGTTATCATCTTGGGTTAAGTGCTGTCTCATTGCTTTGCAGGCTGCCTGCTGTTTCCCGGGGAGATCATGAAACGAGGTCGCCTTCCCAGCAGCAGTGAGGATTCTGACGACAATGGCAGTGAGTCCTGCTTTGTTGTTCTTGGAGCCCACCAGGGTTTGGGGCTGACACATGATTTTTGAATGTAACGCTTTAAATAGCCGAGGCCCTTGGCCTCCCAGGCGGGTCTCGCCTGTCAGGCAGGTCGTGGAATGCCAAGGCCTGAAGCACCTTGAGTGATACTGCAGGTCTGTAACCACATCTCTCCGGTGAGGTGGCTACGTGGGCACTCCTCAGGCTTCTGTCTGTTACCCAAGGACGAGGAATCCAGTTCCAAGAGCCACTGGCCTGGGTGTTTCTCCTGAACATCACTTCACAGTTGCTCTTAATGAGAAGGGGACTTAACCGAAGCCAGTTAATTATTAACCAGTTCAACCAGACACAAAGGGAGACTGAGGACTGCCTGGGGGGATGTGAAGTGTGCAGGACAGGTCAGCAGAGGTGGTGCCCCTCCCTGGGTTTGATGGCGACTGTATTTGATGCGGCTGCTGCCCGCACCACAGCACGCTGGCACCCTCGTGTTTTCACAGTGCAGCTGAGAACCAGGAGTTAGTTGGCTTCCAGGCAGTCAAAATAAATGTCACACAGCCTCTGTGTATTGAGCAGCTAACATAACAGACTGCTCGCAGCTCCCCTCAGACACCGAGGGAATTTGGTCCCTAGCACAGTGCCTGAGCTCCAGCGCATCAGCGGGTGTTTCACATTAGAGGTGACCCGCCGGGAACCCAGAAAGAATGCCTGCTTTCCTGTGCGATGGCAGAGGTATGGGGCCAGCTTTCCAAGTCACGTGTATGTAACCTCCAGCTCTGATAGATGACGTCTTGGGCTGTGGCAGAGATGCCTCTGATGCTCTATGCAGGCACAGTTCACAGGAATGGGGGCGCCAAGGGGATCTGGGGAGGAGATGGAGGTTGGGAGGGGAGGAGGCCTGGGAGGGGATGGAGGTTGGGAGGGGAGGGGGCCTGGGAGGGGATGGAGGTTGAGCGATGAAATAATTTTTAGGCGAACAGGATCGTCTTGGTTTTCTGGTCTCCCAGTTTTCAGTAGATTGAAAGCTGCAAATTAGAAAGCAGGCTTTGCTGCCTGGGGGCTACGCTGATGGCTACAGGGAAGGGACCAGGAGCATCAAAGCATCTTAGGCGCCGGATTTGCACTCTGGCCCAGGCGTGGAGCAGTGGGAAGTAGAGTTGGTGGCTGTGTGTGAGGGTGTCGGAGTTTGGGGCCACGAGTAAGTTAAGCTGTGACCAGATCAGGAAACAGCTGAGGGATTGGGACCTGGGGGCAGGCTGTGGGGCCGCTGCTGTTTGGCACAGGGAGGAGTGAGTGGGAGAGAGACAGACGAGGAGCTGGGGCTCCGGAGAGAGGGTTTTCCTTTTATTTCCCGGAGAGCTCTTGAGGGTCTGAGCCCGGGCGCTAAGCCACCTGTCCGCGCCTTCACGGTGCCGTCTGAGCTTTGCGGTCCTCACTGCCTGTTTAATATCTGCTTGGCGTTTTACTCCTTGAGGCAAAAACATGCGTAGGTAACTTTGTCTGCCCCCTGTGGGGCCTATCAAAGTGTCCTCGGAACGCACTAGAACTCAGGAAATGCTTGGGGACTACACACTGTAGTCCTGCAGCAATTTAAAAACCTTGCTTTTTGGTCACAGTTCATCAGAGGAAGGTTTCCCGCACAGCTCCACACTGGCTGTGCCGGGTGGAAGGCTGAGCCCCGTGTCAGTGTCCTGTTGGCACTGGCAGCAGGTTCCTGCTCACTCTGTCCCCACCACTGCCTCAGCTCCTCCCCGGGAGAGCCCGGGCTCACAGAGGTTCTGGAATGTTCCCCCAGAATTAGGCCCTCCCCTCTCTGGACTCCAGCTGCCCAATTGGATGGAAGTGTTCTAATCCAGTGTAACCGAGGAAGTGGATTTTAAAATTTCATTTAATTTCAATTTAAAAATCCACGTGAGACTAGTGATGACCGTATTGGACAGTGCGGCTCCGGGTGGCGGGGGCCCATCTGCTCCGCAGGAGCCTCAGCTTCAGGCTGGGGCTTAAACAACAGAGTTATTTTCTCACGCTTCTGGAGGCTAGAAATTCAAGATCGAGGTGTTGACGGGTTGACTTTCTCTCTGCGGCCTCTCTCCTTGGTGTGCAGGTGGCTGCCGTCTCGCGTGTCCTCCCATGGCCTCTGTGCGCGGGCTCCCCTGCGTCCGTGTGCCCCAGGGTTTTCTTCTTAGGAGGACACCAGTGAGCTTGGACCAGGGTCCACCCGTAGACCTCATTTAACTTAATCCCCCCTTTACAGACCCTGTCTCCAGACACATCCTATTCTGAGGCACTGGGGGTCTGGCTTCCACCAAGGAATGCTGGGAGACACAATCCAGCCCATCACAGCCATGGAGGGCCACATGCTTCATCTAAACACCTTCCCACCCTTCCCAAGCTCTCCTTAAAAATGGAGGAGGGGAGCGGCCACAGTCCCCACGAAGAGTGCGTCCATCAAAAGTCACCCTTCTGGTGACGGGCTATTTTCTTCCTCCTCCTAATGCGCTCAGATCCACGTGGGGGCAGAGGGTTCAGGTCGGTGTTTAAAGGGTCCTGGGGGTTAACTAGAGAGACAACCAAGCTGTAAACAGCACCGCTCCACCCAAGGGTAGATGGGGACAGGACAGTGTTGCTGGTAGGTGGTGGGCAGGTCTAGATGGGGACAGAACAGTGTTGCTGGTAGGTGGTGGGCAGGTCTAGATGGGGACAGGACAGTGTTGCTGGTAGGTGGTGGGCAGCTCATCCTTGTCAGGCAGCTGGTTTGGTGTAGAGCAGGCATTGGCATCCTCCTAGCCGTGCTGCCTGTCGAGTCCTCGAGTTGGGCAGTTGCGGAGCATGGTGGTAGTGGTGAGCGCCCTGGCATGCCCAGCCTTAGACAGTATGCACGTCACCCACGGAACCACCCCTTTCCACCATCTCCGATGGCAGCTCCTTCGAGGCCCATACGCACTGGAGCTGCCCGTTCTTTTGTGAAGTGAGGTGCCTTCTGCCGCCGCAGTCAGGTCCCCAGGCCCGAGCCGGCCCTCAGCGGCTCCGGGCACTTGGAAAGCCCTGCTTGCAAGAAGGGCTTGGTCTGCGGTGGCCGCTCTCCAGCCTGCAGCCCTGACAGGATTCTGGCAGCAGCTCCAGCCCAGTGCAGAGCGTGTCCAAGTGGAGGAGAGGGAGCTGCTGACGTCAGCGTGGGGCCGCAGCGCCAGCCGCAGCCACGCCTCGCCGCTGGCCTCGGGCTGGAGCGGGTCAGGGAGCAGCAGTGTGGTGTTTACCATGGGGAGTGGACTGGCATTTTCTGTGCCAGTGCGGGCCTTCCTCCAGCTGCCGGAGCCTCTCCAGGGTCCCTGGAGGGCCAGCCCTCCTCTTGGATGGAGCCCCGTTGCGGTGTTTTCAGGCTGCGTCTGTAATGCCTGGGCTTCTGGGACGGGGTGGCCCGGTGCCAGGAGGTGGCAGGGAAACAGGCCCTTCATTTCCTGCTTCCCTACCTGGGATCCTCAGCCCATAGGGGTTTCTGCAAATGTGCGAATGGGGTCCACCAGCTATTTCCAGCATCTCCAGTACCTAAAGGAGGTCTCATCTGATCGGTCATAAAGCTGCAGAGGCTCATTAAGACATCGGGTTCTTGCTTTGGCAGGAATCATGTGTTGCTGGTTATCTCAAGCCAGCTAATAGCTCTGATCAGCATCCTTATATATATATTTTTTTCATGTAAAAGTAAGACAAGAATTAACTAGTAGAACATAAAGAAGACTCTTCATTTGGCCAATTTTTTTAAGCACATGGGGGTTTTGGCCAGGAGAAGGGAGCAAAGTGTAAGTGGTGTTTTGGGTGTTTTGGTTGTTTTAAAATGTGGAGGTTAAATTGGTTCTTTTATTTTCCACAAAGAGAGAAGAGGTGTGCTGATCAGTCAAAGTTTTCCCTAAAATTGTGAAGCAAGGCTTCCTGTTTCGGTCTGATGGCCTCCGTTTCAGGGCTGGGTCCGCCTCCCTGAGGAAAGCCGGCTGTGGCCGGGGGTCTGGAACCAGCAACCGCCCAGGCCCAGGGTCCACACCCGTGCTGCTGGGACACACTCCTCTCTAGTGCAGCGACTGCTGTCCAGCTGGTAATGTAGGCTACGGCTGGCAAGCATGAAGCTATGTGGGGGGCGTTTTTCTGGGCTCTCCAGCTTGCCGCAGCAGTGAAGGCGCCATCATTTTTAGCGGATGAGACGTACTGTCTGTATCACGGCGTTTGCTGGATTCCCATCCAGTGTTTGATATCTTGCCTCCCGTTTCTATGTTTGGTTGGCTGTGCTCTGTCACCTCCACACAGGTCTTCGGTGGTTTCTCTTCCGCATGAAAGTGAACTCTGTCTTGGTTCTGCTCTTGCTTGACTGTACCTTCAATTTGCTCCTTTTCCACAGGAGCTGCGTCGGGTGACACACCCAGGGGTTGCCTAGGAATCACTGAAATGCGGGAATTTTGGCTTGAGCACTGCAGAGTGTGTACTGGACCCATGTCTCCTCAAGGCCCACAGGTGGCTTTGCCCCTTTTCAAACCCAGCTTGTGGGTTGGCTTTGACATTGAAAAGGTTAACAGCTTGGGCTCAAGGAGCCATTGGCACAAAGGATCCTGGGCGTGGACTAACCTCTGTGGCCCTGGGACTTGGACCTCAGCAGGAGGGCTGGGGGCTGGAAACAAACGCATGTGCCAGTTGGTTGAAGAACCCAGTGCACTAAGTATGTCGGCAGGTGCCTGGGCCAGTTCTTTGAATGTATGTGTTACGCTTCTGTATTTTGGAAGTTGGCAGTGATTCGGACCGTGGAGCTGAGCTATGCTGTGGAGGAAGAGCTGGGGTAGACATAGGGTCAGCCCCCAATAGAACCGGCGGCTGTATCCAAGGCTTGTTTCCTATCACCCCATTGTTGCAGTGAATAGCCAGTGACTACATTAACTCAGCTAACTTCCCGGTAGGAATGTCCACGGCTCTGCTTGACTTGCACAGGGCTGGGCTAGCCTTCCTTGCAAGTAACGCACGGCCTCTCAGGTCTGCACTGTCAGTTGATGCTGGCCAGGCCACTAGACCTGGTTAAGCTGGTTTAACAGGATGAAGACACCAGCATGTTGTTTTCTAGTACCAAACACAGGTTCTGAGACACGGGAGACGCACCACTAGTTCCGTGGCGAGGTTCTTCTGTTATTTGCATTTTGTGGTGTGAACACCCAGACCACCGTTCATTCTAATTTCCAAGCCTTACATGCACTGCACAACCTGGGAGGCTCAACACACATGAGCTACTACATGTGAAAGTCATGTGCAACATGTATTAGATTTACTCTTGAGGCTTTTCCTTATTTTAGATCTGGGGCAACTCAGTGTGGCTATTTTTAATATTTCAAAGGAGCAGGTTTGCACTATCAGAAAGCTGGTGCGCACAGGACCCACACCCACGGTATTGCCACCTGCGAGCCTTTGTAACTTTTTAATGGAAGGTGGGGATATTAAAACAAGACATTTTTTTCATTCATTTTTTTCATTCATTTTTTAAAAAATATATCATTGATTTTTTTTACAGAGAGGAAGGGAGAAGGACAGAGTTAGAAACATCAATGAGAGAGAAACATCGATCAGTTGCCTCTTGCACACCCCCTACTGGGGATGTGCCCCGCAACCCAGGTACATGCCCTTGACTGGAATCGAACCTGGGACCCTTCAGTCCGCAGGCCAACCCTCTGTCCACTGAGCCAAACCGGTTAGCCTTTCATTCATTCTTTACAGTATTTAATATGCAATATTGTTACTCTAACAGCATAAGAATTTCTGAAGTTGCTTACATTTGTCACGGAGTGGACTTAACTTCAGATACTCTCTTGTGTGTGGTCAATAAAATAGTCACAGACATCATTACCAGATGAGAGTTCCCAGCTCCTCTCCTGAAAACAGAAAGAAAATAAAACAAAATGTTACTTGTCACATTCCTAATTTAGTCTGCCGTTAAACGTTAGCACTCAGAGCAACGCAGAACGCCGCCCCACCCAGCGCGGCCTCAGCACTCGGTTTCTGAGAACTGGCCTGTGGCAGGTGTTCGCTGAGATAAGTCTGTCTCCCCATCCTTTCCGGATTTGAAATGCTCTCACTTCTGGTTTCATAATTCTTTCCCAGCCAGTGTCACCTTGCTTTTTTTTTTTCAGTTACAAAGGGATGCAAATTATTTTTGTTTAGACCATACTCTGGGAGCTTCCTGACCATCTGAGAACCGTCCGGAGAGAGGCTGGCTGAGGGGGGAGGTCTGGGCAGGGACATCAGGACACCTGCTCTAGGCTCCCTCTGTGGACTTCCTGGGAACCTGTGGATGTCGCTGCATTCTGATCCAGAGGCCATGGCCCCATCAGGCTGCCTCTACAGGTGCCATTTGCTTTATTTTCCTGGAGCTCAGACCTCACTTTCGATAGGCAGAACTGGAGCGTGTTCTCTGTGCCTGCTGCCTCCAGTTCTGAAGTGACAGGGATGGTTCTCATGGAGCATGACAGTCCTGAGCAACGACACCACATCCTTGTCCACTTTTTAAAACATTCATTGAGGCTCTGCTGTGTCGAGGAGGAGCAAGAGACCACCAGCGACAGGGACCTGCAGCTGGACCCGCGGCTGACATGGGAGGGTCCACTGGTCCCGTCCCATGTTCCCATCCGGGTGGGCTGCAAAGGTTTTACACAAGCCACCTGTGCCACGTGAAACGGAGCGTTTCTTTTTCTCTGTTTTTAGTGGATGATGGAAAACCATCAGGTGTCTCCTCCCCGCATTACAAGTGGATACTCTGATAAGTTCCGGCATGTTTACAGCCATAAAACTCAAGGCAATTCCTCCCTCCCACCTTTCCCGTCATCGGAGGATCCACTTTCTGTCGCTGGAGATTCGTGTACATTTTTCAGGGTTTTCTGTAAGTGGAGTAATACGCCACAGACCGTCTGGTTTCCTTCACTCGAAGTAGTTATTGCAGCATCGTCCGCACGGCCTGCCTCAGAAGCTCCTTTCTTGGCGCAGGGTAGGGTTCCCCTGTATGGACACAGCACCTTTGGTGCGTCCAGGCCGTCTGTTGGCGCACGTGTGGGTAGTTTCTGGGTTTTGGCCTTTGTAATTGAGCTAAGAGCAGCTCTCACATCAGTGATCATTGAAACAGCCCCCCCCCACCACCTTTCCTCCAGCCTCACTTTCTACAAAGTGGGTTTAGTAGGATTAACCTTTACTCCTCTCCTGTCTTACGCATCACGCCCATTAAAATAAGGTGACCAGATTTTAACATTGGTAAAGCGGGACACCATTGACCCGGGGAGGGGTTCTTTTTATTTATTATTATTATTACTTAAAATATTACAAAGAGTAGTACACATGTCTCTTTCCAAAAATCGGGCCTTTTTAAAAATGCCGCGGGACTCGGGACACATTGTTAAAAATTGGGACTGTCCCGCCAAAAGCGGGACATCTGGTCACCTTACATTAAAAGAAAGGGGAGTGAGCGCTGCTGGGTGGACGGACCGGTGTTTCTCTCGGGTAGTATGACTATCAGGTTCTCTGTTGTAAAAAGTGTGGTGTGGACACCCACTTCTCAAGGATAGAGAAGCAGCAGTTTCTGTGTGACCGTCGCTGCTTTGGTTGCTCCATGCCAGCAACGCGCAGGCTCCTGGAGGCCTTGGAAACTATGCTGGAGGGATGCTGACAGATGCCCATGAAAAGGCAACAAGGTCCCCAACCCACCAATGACAGGCTTAGCTCTGAAAGGACTCGCCTCCCTCCACCCCCTGTGAGGTTTACACCGGGTGAATGGTCCTTGTTAAATTCCTTTCATTATATCCCTTCCGTAGTAACCCAGAGGAAAGGGTGATGCCTTCCTGCCCGAATCACCCTCCCTCCCCCTTTCTGAGATCCCCAGGCTCCGAGCCCGCCGGAGGGGCCTGCAGGACCCCAGGGTCCTGAAGGCACAAGCCACCCAGCACCTTCCTCTCCCAGTTCCCGACTTGGCTTCTGTCTTTGCTTTTTCCAGCGACGGCAGGATTTGGAACCTCTGTAAGTTGGGTTCACCCCAATGGCCCAGAACACTTCTTTCTATGTGGGCATGAAACAGTCTAGTTCACATTCCCTGTTTCTTACAAAAGCATTTTCTAGACCTTTTCCTGAGTTCGACTACAGGGGCCACCTATAGGAGGAGGTCTAATTCTGCTGTCTTAACAGTCACCCCATGTGCAGGCCTCAGAACTGGTGAGTGTGGGTTGTGCCAGAGGGAAGCTTGGCGATAGATCCCCTTCCATTTCTGGCATCGCAAATCCGATGATAGGCTTACGTGCAGATTCTATCTCTTGGTGTCCCCAGGGTCTCATGGGTACTTTGGTTCTGCCCCTTATCTGTGGAATCCGTAGAGATAAGAGCTTCCAGTTTGAGTGACAGTAGGATGGCAGTTCCCTCCAGTTTTGGCTTTTGGGGGGGAGGGGGTTGTTAATTTCTGGGAAATGGTAGGTATGTGTTCAGGGTGGAGGTGAGACATATTGCAGGTGGGGCACCCACAAACAGGAGGCCGCAGCCAGTGTCTACACAACACGTGGTGGGCAGTGGTGCGAGTGGGGACTGACCGGGAGTGTGGGGCAGTGGGCAGTGAGCTAATACAACTTTGCCATTGACTGGACCTGTCCTGAGTAAGGAGGGTCTAAGGTGACTTAGATTTCTGGCTTCAAGTAGAAACGTGATACTCAACCAGGTTAAGAATAGACGGGGGAGGACAGGTTTGGGTCAAAGGTTGGGCCCCGTTTTGTAGCGCTGAGGTGACAGCTCTGGGGCGATGTCTTCATTTGAAGCGAACATGCACCTGGAGCCAGGGCAGGAGGAGAGCGTGAGGTGCAGGTCTGACCATCTCCTGCTTGAGCCGGGCAGAGCCTGGGCCTGGGCGACAGAGAAGCACAGAGAGTGGGGCACCGGGAGAGAATCGCCACCATTTCTTTAAGTTTTGAGGTTGGCCTTAGGATTTAGCATAAAGATCTTAATCTTCGCATTAAGAAAGTTTCCCGAAAGCTCAGTGAGATGCCTTCCAGTTTGTATTGAGCATCGGGAGACTTTGACCCTCTTAACTTCAGACGTGCAGGCTTCTGGCCCAGAGCCTGTGTCCTCCTGTGTGCTGTGCTGGGGGCCCCCTGAGGCCCGCCCGGGGGAGTGTTGGGAGGGGCTCTGAGTGTCCGGTGCTCTGGCCCAGCGTCCTGGCTGTCTCATGGGGGGTGTGGAAGTAAGCCTTGCTGAGTTTGGCTAAAGAAAACGGAGCACTCAGTGATGTCTGCACTTTTAATTGCTCCTCTGTGGCTGTTTGTGTCTTCAGGCCTGTCCACCACTTGGTCCCAGAATTCCCGGTCCCAGCACAGGAGAGGTTCCTGCTCCAGACACGAAGATCGGAAGCCTTCCGAGGTATTGCCCCAATGCTGGCGTGACGTATGTCAGACACATGTGCATGAGAACACGTGACGACACACAGGCCCGAGGCTGATACTGATGTCTGTCTGTGAAACTTGGGCAAATTGTGTAACTTTTCTGTGCCTCAGTTTCCAACTCTGTAAGATGGGGCTAGCGTAGGTGGTTGTCTCAGGACTATTATGAGGATTAAGGGGTTAATACACAGAGGTCAACACATACAAAACACATGAAAAAAAAGTGCTCAGTAACTGTTAGCTATTATTTTTATTAATTATATTCTTTTCCTTTTCTGTACCGTTTGCCGGCTCCCAACAACTTTTCCTCTGGCCAGGACATGCGCGAGTTCGGCTGCTGCCAGTCACTGCCAGCCTCAAGTTAGTTATAGCCATAAATTTGTGGCTTACTTGGCAACAACAATATAATTCTGGGAATTTTGTTTTGGGGATTATGCTTAAGGCTTTTCCCCTCTCTTCCAGTTCGTTTCTCATCTTAATGTCTCCCCAGCTCCCCATTTTGTTCTCTCTCTAGCTGTCATCAGTCATTCTATTTAAGATATTTTTTGGTGCGTCTCTCTGCTGGCTTTTCTTGACTGGGGGCTCCTCCCAGCCCTGAGGTGTTTCCTCGGAACACTTCTGCTGGCTCCGAGCACTGACATCCCGGGAGGAAAGGCATGCAGTTCAAGCGAGCAGGTTGTAGGAAAGAGAGTCTTTGACTCTGCCCCTTGGTTTTGTGCTGCCTCTTGGCGGGGCGAGCTCACGGACGGCCTCGCCCACGGCCTTCCCCGCAGCACGCCCGCTTCTCTACCGAATGGGGCATGCGGGGTGCGTGTGGGAGCGTGGCAGAGACGCCCTCTCTAAGGAAGTAAGGAGTACGCATCCTTCAGAACGGTAGACACCTCCCCAGGAGACACCTTCGCCTTCGGGAAGGTGGCGGTCTTGCCGCCCCGCTGATTCCAGGCTCTGTCCCACGGAGCCTGCACTGCCCGCTTCCCTTTTGCTGGCCCTGGAGCAGCCAGGTCTGCTGCTCCTTTTTTCCTTAATTCCCTGATGTCTTTCTTAGGTACTCCTGTGGTTTCAGGGAAGGAATTCGGGGAGGGTTGGGGGGCATCGGTGTCTCTACCCTCTCCCACCAGACACCTGGACTCCGCCTTGTCCCTGACCCATGTTTTGTTCCAGATTTTTTCTAAGATTTCTCTGACTTCAAGCACCTTTATACTAAAGCACTAACGCTGAATTCTGCCAGGGCCCCGGGTGTCCGTTTGGGGGCATCTGCTTTTGGTTCTTGAGCATCCCTGCCCGAGTCTGAGTAAGGGAGTATGGTGGCTCCCATTTTTCGTTTACTGCAGTTTGATTCTCCTTCTTTGGAAAACGCCTGTTTGTTTTGTTTTGTTTTTTTTTCACTTATAAGACTTAGTTGGAATGTGTCTTTAGTCTGATTTTCTCCCTGGAGCTGTGGACCTGGACTTTTGTTTTAAAGGACTTTTTCTTTGAGGCCGGTTGGCCCTGGCCTGGCCGGGTACCTGCTTTCGGGTCAGTGCCGATCCTCCTGTGCTTTTGTGGGGACTGTGAGGTTCTCGCTGTTCCTGGGCGCTGGGAGCAGGGCGTGGTGTGCTGGGGAAAGCTCAGACACTGCCTCAGACTCTGCTCTGGAGAAGTGTATTAAAGTCATCACCAGCTTGAAAAGGCACCAGGAAAAACAAACATGGCCCTATTAGTCGGGATAGAATGTGAGCTGTGCTGCGCGGCACAAGAAAGAACCCCCTGTCCTTCTCGGGGAGCGAGCTCAGCATTGTGACTTGTGTAAACAGAGAGCGTGGCCCTCAGATGCAGGCTCACTCCCTGCCAAGTGCAGCTCTGGTGCCAGGGTCAGCGCTGTCGCCCAGAGACAGGCGTGGACGAGGAGATGGGGCCGGCTCCTGCCCCGTCAGGGCAGCAGGCCTGCAGGACGCCTTTGTGTGTCCCCTCGGGGCCCTGACACAAGCTGGAGGAGCTGTCTTGGCTGAGAGTCCTTTTGAGACTTGTGGGTCTGTTTCTGGCAGGGAGAGGAGAGGGCAATACTAGCTTGTCTTCTTTCCCTCTCTCCCTCTCCGGCCTCCTCCCCATTCTGCACGATCAGCGCCTCCCTTGTAGCAGTTGTGCCGTGACAAGTGTGCAAGTGGGCACGTGCTGTAAGGCCCGTTCTCGGACCAGACTCGCAGGCCTGTCACTGCTTCTGTCCCAGCCTACTCTTAGCCTGGCAAGAGCCAGCTGGGACCTGACCTCCCAGACACCTCGCCATACGCCCTGGGGCCTGAGATGGGGCTGGCGAGGTGAAGTGCAGAAGGGGCGGGGGCGCCCTGGTGGTTCCGGGTTCCGGGTTTGGGTTTGAAGTTGCTACACGGTCCGTGAAGCTTTGTTTCTTAAATACCATTAAGAGCACGCCTCCTTGCAGGGGTCCCGCCCGTGGTTTCAGCCGCGCTCTGGGCACTGAGAGTTCGGGGAAGCTGCTTTGCTGATGGGGTTGTAGCTGCTGTGTGGACGTGGAGCCACCAAGCCTGAAGCCAGGGTGTGGCAGGCTCGGGGCTTCCTGTCACAGGCCAGACTGGTTCTCTGTTGATCCAGTGACCTTGTTACACGGCAGCTCCATGGTTACCCTGCAGCTGCCAGTGCTCTGAATAAGAAAGCAAATATCAAATGTCCGTGACCCTGTCTCTCCCTCTCCAGGTGTTTAGGACAGACCTGATCACCGCCATGAAGCTGCATGACTCCTACCAGCTGAACCCCGATGAGTACTACGTGTTGGCAGATCCCTGGAGGCAGGAGTGGGAGAAGGGGGTACAGGTGCCAGTCAGCCCTGGGACCATCCCTCAGCCTGTGGCCAGGTAGACGTGCCCCGAGGAGAACAGCTCTGCCTCTCCTGTGGGTGTAGGAACACATCAGGCCCACAGGAAGTGACGTGGAGGACTGGCTGGGGGATTTGGATGTTTGCAACCCCTTGCCGCCCCTCTTCCTGCACTTGCATCCCCACCCCCCGGTCATGTTCACACTGCAAAGCAGCTCTGCTGGGCCCCAGCAAAGGTGGCTTCCTGGTCCCATGGTGGCCACTCCCCCTTTGGAGGACAGTTGGGGTGGCCAGGCTAGGTATGTGGAGGGGAGTTGGGGGGGGTGGGCGAATGGATTGGGTGAGCTCTTCTACGGATTGACTTTGCCCAGTTCTTCTTGTGGGGCTTTGTCTCGACGGACTTACAAACCACTTTCCCCCCTGAGGTTTGGGTCCTCAGTGACTCAGCTTCGCTAGAAGCTGCAGCTGGTTTGCTCTTGTCCTCCCATCCAGCTCCCCCCGACCCTGGGCTGCTGGTGGGGGAGAGGAGGGGGTGCCCTGTGTGCTCAGCTGGCGCCGGGCTTCCCTGCTGTTGCATCCTCACCATCCCCGAGTATGGACGGAGCTCGCCTAACCCTAACCCAACCCTCACCCACTCTGTGTCTCTCCAGGCACTGGAGATGGTCGATTTGATCATTGCTCTTTGGGAATCTCTGTGACAAATGTCCACCTAGATCTGCAGGTTTAGATGCGGGGTGGTTCTGGTTGAAGGAAAGGGATTAGATGATGGTTGGGTGGCCTCCACAGTCCGGACTCCTGGCCTGTGGGCCGGCCCGTCACTGGGCTTTCGGGATGAGCAATGTCTTTGCTTTATTTAGAGGGCACGCCTGCGGCACGACACCAGCCTGGAACTTTCCACCGATTTGTTCACTACATTTGGGAGCCCAGCATAACCGTTAACACAGCCTATGGACATTTTCAGCTGAACCAAAGCCTGCTCTTGGTTGAGTAGGAGAAATAACTGTCCAGTTAGCCTCTCTCAGTGTCCTGTAGATAAAATCACTTCTGTCCTGATAAAAGTGATGACGAAACTTTGACACAGCCTCTGGACAGCTTGCTGTTCACGCAAACTGCTAAACAGAGATGTGGAGGGCTGTGTGGACTCGCAGTCGGGCGGTCTCATCGTCTCACGTGCCATCACAGCCTTCGAGGGGGCATGGTGGATGAGACGCTTCAGGTGTTAGGCGGGGGCCGAGGGTGGGGCGAGAAGGAGAGGGAGCGCGGTCATTGCCCTGGGTGTTGGGAGAGTCCCTGGCTGGGCTCACTCTGGCTCTTGGACCGCTGAGTAATGGCTGAGGTCTGGTTTATTTTTAAGGTCAGTCAGAGGGCATTTCTCCCCATGGTTCCCAGCATCAGCTGTGGCTGCTCTTCCTCGACAGAACCCCGTGCTTGGCGTCCAGCAGGCTGGGTGGTTCTGGTTGGAGGAAAGGGCTTGAATGGGCAACGCTGGGCACCTAACCGGCCACAGCACCAGCCTCTGTGGGTGGTGGTGGGGACGGTGTCGGGGAAGCCGAGTGGAAGGAGCTGGTTTTGAAGACTTCTGCAGGGTTTGCACTTGGATGTCTTTCCTTTTGGGTGTGTTAAGGACTCCTTAGTGTTATTAGCGGTGATATTAGCGGTGACGTCAGACCTGAAGCCTGTTAGCATGGCGATGACCTGGGATTTGGGTGGCGGTGGAGACTCCCCTGGGGCCTTTGCACAGCCTGGCTGATCTGTGGCAGAAAGGATGACCCGGCTGCCTCGTGTTTGTGTTTGCTGTTAACTAGGGTCGTGTCGGAAGAGAAGTCACTCATGTTCATCAGGCCCAAGAAATACATCGTCTCTTCAGGCTCTGAGCCCCCAGAGCTGGGCTACGTGGATATCCGAGCGCTGGCGGATGGCGTGTGCCGGTACGACCTCAACGACATGGACGCGGCATGGCTGGAGCTGACCAACGAGGAGTTCAAGGAGATGGGTGAGGCCCTGCTCTTGTTTGTAACCAGCGCTGCCCTTTGAGATGGACTCCGGTACCTGGGCGGGACCTGGGCGGTGAGGGGCCTTCCCGGGCCATGCAGGCAGGGGGGTTCCCGCCCTGCCCTGACCTTCTGCACCTCACGGGCACACGGAAGCCAGAGGAACTAAGTGACTGTGCCGGGACCACAGAGCGCCCGGCACTCCCTTCCCAGGGGTGCAGTTCAGATCGCTCTCCGCCTCCCAGTCCGAGTCCACTCCAACCCGGCTCCCTTCCAGACTCCCCAGCGATGCCTCTTCACCTGGTCCTGC
>PVJC01000511.1:0-122548 GCA_004026665.1 Murina feae
CCCACAGCTCCCATTGACCCAACGTCCCAGCAAGGCTGGCTGGACGCAGGTTTCTGTGATTTATCTCCTATAATTGATGCTGTTCCTTGAAGGCCTGGGGTTATCTTCTATAATTGATACACTGTTCCTTTAAGGCGGCCTTCTAACTACTAACGAAGCCTCCTCTGCTTCACCTCGCAGCGTCTATAATGAAACAATTTTTACTTTTACTGGTTAGGCCGGAGCTGCTCTTTCCTTCAGCTCTGGAGGATTCTATGATTGTTACATTGTTTCAAATGTTTCAAACCTGTGTTTCGCTAGAGGCAGTTTAATCGGAGTTGAGCTGAGCGGGCGCAGCTTCACTTTCTCTCCTGCCGCAATGGAAAGGGCTGTTTACTCAGGTCTGGGAGTGGCGGCCGCCATGTTGGCTGGGCTAATTTGCATACAGCCGCTCTGACTGGCTGGTGGGCGTGGCTTACCCTGTCTCGGAGAAATGGTTAATTTTAATATTTCGCTTTTATAGAGTAGATATGTAGGTTAGTTTCAAGAATTACATCAGGATGCAGAGTGAGATTTTTAGACCAAGAAATATCAGAACAAGAAACGTAAGAACCTCACAATCTGAAGAATAGACAATGTGGAGGGCTACTTACATCCATTGGAGACCACTGCTTCGATGAACTTATTCAAACCCACCCGTTCCCTCAGTCCAGGTTATCTCAGTGGAGAACTGAAGAAGGAGGGAGCACTGTGGCTTCCTATGCCGGGTGGAAAATAATGGATCTTAACGAGGGGTTCCCCAACGCCCTCTTGTATAGCATCTCACCTTGAGGCAAGTCCCAGAAGACTGGGGCCATCTGTTGGGTGAAAGCACTAACATTCTAGTCTGAGATGGGAGTTCTGCTTGGGCGGTGGACCCACTTCTCTGCCCTGGTCCGAGGAAGAAGGATGAAGACAGGAAGCAGGAGAGGGGGCAGAACTGGTGTAGTTTACAAGTCTCTGGGGTCAACAGCCATGCTGGTGATGCTTCCAATTGGCCACGTAAATGCCATGGATGGAAAGGAGACTTGAGTCAACTTCCCAGAGCTCTGCCTAAGAGACCATAAAAACTGATCCAGCCCTGTTGGTGTGGCTCGGAGGCTGACAGCCAACTCATAAACCAGGAGGTCCTGGGTTCAATTCCCATCAGGGCACAGGCCCAGGTTGTGGGCTCAATCCCCAGTGGGGGGCATGCAGGAGGCAGCCGATCAGTGGTTCTCTCTCATCATTGACGTTTCTGTCTCTCTCTAAAAGCCAATTTAAAAACATATTTAGGGGGGAAAAAAAGATCTTCCAGAAGAAAGATGTTTTGGGAAGGGCTCCTGGTAAGCAAAGCTGAGGTAGAAACATTTCAGTGCCAACCAATAAAATAACCACACCCTAACCTTTTGAAGAATTCAGTCCTAAATTCAATATATCTGCTCCCAGAGGCATCCTTAGGTCGCCCCAGTTACAGTGAGCAAAAGGCTGAAATTCTGGTCAGACAAGAAAAGGAATATTTACCTCTTTCTTTCCCTTCCCCTTCTCCTACCTCAGTTCGATCGGATCGGATATGGTTTAGAAGGAAGATATATAAGGCAGTCTAGATACTTCAATGGAGTATGAGATTGCCGATTACAACTAAATTGTATTTTATGTAATAAATAAAAGTGACCAAAAGTAGAGGAATCTGCCAAAGTGGTCACTGGAGGTGAGCGGATAAGAACATAGCAGAATACAGATGACTGTGCTGATTGATTGTAAAAAAATTATTTGCTGGAGAAAATCACTCAAAATTTGTTACAGATAGAAATTCCCGAGGTAAAGTGTGTGAACACTTAAAATGTTGGTAGACACATTCTTACTTACTTGCCAGAAGGCTGTGTAATTTTCACTCTGACTAACCAGTCATAAAATTACCCAGTTCCTGCCTAGGTTGCAGGCTTGATGCTCTCTCATCATTGACGTTTCTCTCTCCCTCTCCCTTCCTCTCGGAAATCAATACGAGTATTTTTTTTTAAATCTAATGCAGTAATAGGCAACTCCCAAGCTCCTGTATTTAGTTTGAAATAGATTCCTGGTATTTTTTTTTTTTTGAGTATTGTTTTGTTTTCCTGGCAAGTAGGGAGTGAATGGAGGTACAGATTGCCCAGGTAAATGCTAACGTTTGTTTCACTGGCTGGAGACTCACTAAATTCTAAGAGCCCAGAACTGTGTAAGACTTACAGGTGGTTTTGGGAAACAGAATGGCTGCTAATATTTCATCAAATCTGCAAACAACATATTAACATATAACCTAGCACTATATATTTAAGAGTTATCTAAAGTTATACCAAATTTGAATATACTTTAATTCAAGTTATTAGAAAAATTTTAATAGATTAAAAATATATTTTCTTAACTCTATCACACATTTGTTAAGTCTAATCTGTCAGAAATACCATCTAATACTTCTCTTTCATGTTTTAATCAATTTTAATAATCAGTAGTTTTAAAATTAATTTTTAAAAAGCTATTTCATTTGTGTTTTGGATACTTGAGTGCTTTTATAAGTACTTCAGTAGTTCTTGGTAATTTACAAGAATTTTCTTTCCCACTGTACAGCTTTAAAGCACTTTGTTTTCATCGATTTCCCCAGATCTTCAGGATTCAGCAGCCTAATTCACCAAAAACAGATTTTCAAAGTGATGAATGGGTCCTCAGCTGCGTAGCTTCCATTATCAGTGATAAATGAGTGGACTAAACCTGGGGGTTTTATATCTTTCAGATTTTAATTTAATGTTCCTTTTGCGTAAGAGAGCATTTAAAGCAGTTCTTCGACAAATGCAAACATTTTGGATATCTTTGTTTTTTAAATGTGTGACCACAGGCACATCAAGCATTATTTCCAACTTCCTTATGTTCCTACACCATATTCTTTGAGGAAGTGAGAAGCTGGAGGAATGTGGCATGCATAGGGTCTTGGGAATGTCTGTGCAAGGGGACAGCTTAGATTTCTCACCCATGTTCCCATGGAAACAGGAGTCCTTGGTCTATGACCTCATGGCTGAGGACGGGTCACAGCCTCTGGGCCCGAGGCATTTCTGAACAGAGGCTGAATACGTGACCTCACGCTCCTGTCTTGGTGTGAAGGACTATAAATCCTGGAGGAGCAGAGCACTCCCTGAGGGAGGGAAATACCAGCCAGACCCTCTTCGTATCTTATGTTTCAATGTGAGTTCACGGGAGCCGGTGCAGTGCAGAGGGCCTGGGGGTTAAGACCAGAGACTAAAAGAACTGCTCACCAAAAAAGGAGTCAAAAAAGACAAAACGGGGTCCCGGAAGTCCATGCTGCCTCTCAGTCATTGTTTCAGCTGGAGATTGCTTGAAAACATAGTATTTTAATACACTCACTTCAAATCACAGGCATGGCTTACTCCTATTCTGGGACTAATTTTTACTTGCAGTTCCCTTAAGAGATCATTTATTTTTTAAAATACGTTTCTATTGATTTTTTTAGAGAGAGAAGGAGAGGGAGAGATAGAAACATCAATCAGCTGCCTGCTGCATGCCCCCTGCTGGGGACCTGGGGATGGAGCCCAGGACCCTGACCAGGAATCGAACCAGTGACCTCTTGGCTCGTGGGTCAACACTCGAGCCACCCGCTGGGCTGTCCTTTTACCCACAGCATCGAGCATCACGCCAGGGGCATCAAATATGCAGTAAACTGGAACAAGTAATTACACAATACACCCTTTCTTAGACGATTTCCCCCTGTGCCTAAAGCAACATGTCCATTTGGTAAAGGCACTTGGTATTTAGAATCATAATACAGGAAGCATGCCAGAAAAGCACATACAACTCACCATGCCAACATCAATGCTTTCACTTTTTTTGTTTTCTTTTCCAGATAATATATAAGCATGTTTTATATTTTATTTCATTAATACGATTTCTGTTAATCATCACCTGAGGATATGTTTTATATTGATTTTAGAGAGAGAAAAGGAAAGAGAGAGGTGGAGAGAGAGAGAGGGAAGGACGGAAGGAGGGAGGAAGGGAGGAAAGGAGGGAGGGAGGGAGGGGGAGAGAGAGAGAAACAGTGATCTGTTGCCTCTGGTATGCACCCACCCTGAGTATGTGCCCTGACTGGGAATGGAACCCCATGTACAGGACGGTGCTCCAACCAACTGAGCACACCAGCCAGGGCCATAGTTTGCATTCTAAATGCTGATTTTCTCCTTAACACTGTATTATAAATATTATATAATTGTTAAAGCTGCCTCATATTCTTTATGCATGATTTTAATAGCTAAATTAACATTTTAATAGCTGATCTTTTTAAAGTCACTTAGTGATACCTTCTGGGGTTTTTTCAGGTATGCTCATATAGTTAATGATGATGTGCTTATGTATATGCGTATAATTTAATATTTTTTAATTCTGAAAAGTTCTTACCGCTGCAGTACTTAGATTCACAGATTGTAAAACTGTTAATTTAAATAAACTAGTAAGTATTTAAAATCAAGGATTTAAAAATATTTCCCTTAATTTTTCCCATTAATTAAACATCCAGTTAAATAAGAAAAATGTTTTATGACTATCATACAATTTAGCATGTGACTAATTTTTCTGACTTTGCTGTTGACTTTATTCTTCATAATTTAGTTGATACTGTGTTTTTTGACAATAACAATGCTATTCTGTTGAGACCTATTGTGGGTGGCTTCACTAGCTTATGTTTTTAAATTCTGTAAGAACTCTGTTGCCATAGTGATTGTGAAATGAAAATTATTATAGTAAAAAGAATAAAATACACAACCAAACTTCAAGTCAGTACTTCAATCATTTCTTTAAATTCACTTGTTCCTCTGGAGCTGGGAGCAGAACTGCAAAGTCCTCGGAGAGGACTCAGTGTTGCCAAGAAAACCGACTGAATTCGAAACTGTAATTTCAATAAAAATGTCTACATTACCTATTCCTAAAAGTGCAGCTATAGACTTGATAAGTGCAATGAATTCAAGCATACAATTGATAAAGATTCTAAAAAAACTATTTAGTGGATGTTGCCATTCATATAAGAAGTTGTGGATTTAGAGATTTGTGTTAAATACTGACGGAAATAACTAAAACGCTGAATAAAGTTTTAAAAAATAGAAAAAAAATTAACTGCCTTAACATGCTGCCATGTACATAAACAGGAGAGCAGAGCTACAGGAAGCAAGCACTGGCGCCAGCATTCTCGTGTTCACACACAAGTTAGGTCTTGAGCTTCAGAGGGGAACCGGGATGGACCACAGAAGCCACCCGAGGTGTGGCCACGGACAGGAAGTCCCCATAGAAGTGGGACCGGTGAGCTCTCAGACAGAAGGGGGAGAGGTGGCCCGCCACTGGCAACCTGGTGTGTTGTCGGTACCAGCCTTGACTCTGCACCAGGAGAAAATAAAAACTGTATGTGCCACTTAACAGTGTAATCCTCCCCAATTTCCAAAGTTCCCATTACAGGACGTGTCCCCAAACTAAGGGATTTTAAAAGGAGGTAATTTAAAATCACCTTAGGTTGGCAGACAGAAGCAAACACCCTATGAACCAGCCACAGCCGAGGGCATAAGAATGTCCATAAATAAAAATTTTAAAATAAATCGTTCATTATACCCTGGAAGAAATTAACACTGAATAAGAAATACCTTTACATGCACAGGCCACATACAGAAAGGGCACCATGCATGAAAATGGATATTTTTATTCCTTTTAACCACAGCACAGGTAGCTATGCAAAGATTCCAGCTGTTGTGATTATCAGAAACACATTTAATAAAAAATAGAATAAATACACTTTTTCTACAGAAATGAAGATAAATTTGGAAAAGACCCACCAAATGCAATTTCTGCGTCTCAGATTATGACTAGAATATTTTTAATGAGGAAGTAAAGCAGTTTAGACGGAAATGATGAAAGAATCAATGAACTGGAAAATGGGTCCAAAGGAAGAATTTATGTTTCTGCCCAGACACTGAAGAGGGGTCACGTGGGGAGAAGACGGTGGGGAGGCGGACCCCCAGCTCCTCAGAGCCCCGGGAACAGCGAGCAGGGACGGCGCTGTTTACGGAGCCGACGGCCGGACCTGCCCAGGAAGCCGGGGGTACCCTCGTGCCTGGCGTCCAGGCCCTCCCCACGGGGACCGTTAACGAGGAACCCTGACTCAGGCCTCGCACAGCAAACGCAGAAAAGCACGAACAAGAGAGAGGAAGGAAACCCAGTGAGACAGCCATTAAACTGGCCTTGGTCTGTCGTGAGGACAGAAGTTAGAAGACGCTGAAGGGCCATGTTTAAGGGGTGAGAGAAATCGCAGCCAAGTGATGCCGCTTTACACAGCGAATAGCTTTATGAATGGCAGACACGCACAGCACTTTCTGACAAAAAGTGGGGGAATCTGACTATTCATACAAAGATCCTCAGTAAAGTGACCCTAAGTGGTGTATGTCAGGGCCCGTTCTTGTGCCCACAACCACTCAGGAACAGCTGCATTGAACACTTTGCTTTTATTTTATTTTGTTTCATTGCTTAAAGTATTACAAAGAGAATTACATGTCTCCCCTTTTTTCCCCCTTGACCTTCCCCCGGCCTCCCCTGCCCCCCAGTGTCTGTGTCCACTGGTCACGCTTATATGCATGCATCTCAGTCCTTCGGCTGATCTCTTACCCCCACCCCAGCCCTCCCGGCCTTCCCGCTGCAGTCTGGCCGTCTGTTCCATGCTGCCCTGCCTCTGTATCTATTTTTGTTCATCCGTTTTAGGGAAAAGTGGAACTCCGTTTAGTCACATGGGATGGCTTTGCTAGTTCATTCCTCACCTATCGGGTGGATATTAAACAGGCCCCCTTGTCTGTGTTTACTTCAGCCACGTCTCTTTCAGGGTCCCGGGCAGCTCTCTCTGGGACATGGGGCTTCCTGAGGCCACATCTCCGTCCTCACTCCCCCTGATGCTCACTCCCCATCCCCTGCTGTTAGCCGCACTGCACTGCGCCAGACCACTGTGGTCTCCACTGCAGCAGATTCTCCCACAGCTTCTCCCGGCCTCCGCTCTCCTCTCAGGGAGCTCTGATAGCGAGAGAGACAGGAGGTTTGCTTTTGTCATTGTTTGGACTCACGACAGTCTAACTCAGCGGATCCAAGCTCCATGGGGTGGGAGCTGGGTCTATCCTCTCTCCGCGTCATCATTTTTACCATTTTCCCCGGAGATGACAGGCATCTGAGGGAAACTCAATGTTGACTAAACATGGGATGAACCAGGTCTCTGTTTTAAATCCCTCTACACCTAAAGGGTCACTTCACCACCTTACTGATTTAATGAATTAAGGGTCCCTGGACCAGCAGTTCTCAAGACTTGGTTTTCCCACATAGCTGAGAGATTAACTTGAAGAGTTCGTAGAAGAAATTCATTTTTCATATCTCCTAGTGATGTATGCAGTTTAAGGGATGCTTAATAATCAGGGACATTTTGAAATAACAGAACTTAAGACAAATTATGTAAAGAGCATACTTCCCCCTCTTTATACACATAAAATTTACACAGTATATTTGCTTACATGTTTAATAATATCCAAAAAAATGTCTAGTTCGTACTAATTATTACACTGGTGCATGCAGGCATATTGTAGATCCAATTGATATCAAGGGAAAAATCTCTGGAAATAATGCAATTGGGTTAGGGGGGAATGGAACACAAACTTGAAGTTTTCAATAAAAAATGCAAAGTTTATGTAATAAAATATTGTGTATAATAAAACAGCTTCTCAAAAGCAAGTTAGAAAGATATGTAATTAAAATAAAATATGAATTCATTTCGTTCTAGATAACAATAGACAACATATTTATTCTTCTTGGAAAAAGTACAAATATGAAATTTTGATAATCTGATTAATTTCACTGCTATTATGATTCACTTTCATGTACTGATGAGACTAGTCAAGATAGATCATCTCAATAATCAGCATTGACAATAAAATGGTAAACAGAGCATAAAGAATGAATTCCTTATTTAGCCTCTCTGCCACTGGCATTACACCAGACTCAATTGCTAGCATTAAGCACCATCTTAAAACTCATGATTAGTTTAACAGTATGTTGTTGGAGCTAAATTAGACATTAGGTACTATCAGTTTAACTATAAAGAAGTATACATTAGCCCTGACCAGTTTGGCTCAGTGGATAGAGCGTCGGCCTGCAGACTGAAGGGTCCCAGGTTCGATTCTGGTCAAGGGCATGCACCTTGGTTGCGGGCACGTCCCCAGTGGGAGGTGTGCAGGAGGCAGCTGATCGATGTTTCTCTCTCATCAATGTTTCTAACTCTCTATCCCTCTCCCTTCCTTTCTGTAAAAAATCAATAAAATATATATATTTTAAAAAGTATACATTAATTGCAATGAGTTTTCAGTCTTTTCAGAGGTTATATAACATGTATGAGTGTCTTGGAATGTCGCTTTTTTCCTGCTGCTATTCACCTTATTTTTCACACATCCAACAGCTCAGTTGCATAAAGGGTCATTTAGGTTCTATAATATCATTCTACCCAAGTGTGTTAAGGCCCACTAGCTGCTTCATGTTATCCTGTGCACTTGTTTAAAACACGACCTTTCAGTAATTAGATAGAGAGGCTGGGGCTGTGCAGTTACAAATGTGACAAATCCATACGTTTCTTACAAGAGACGGCCAACAGGACAGCCAGGCAGGTGAGCATAATCACTTCAGATTGAGCACATATTCTCAGCACCGGAGGGATCTGATTTCTCTGTAATTCAGATGCAGAAATATTTATGATGAAATGTACACCTTTCCTTGTGCAGCGAAGGGAAAACTATTTTTCCAAGCTTAGGAAGTGCAGGATAGAATTGTGGATTTTCACTTCTATCAGGGAGTATATATTCAGGTAGATTTTAAAATCCCAGAAGTATGAATCCTCTCAGTAGTTTCTGATAGAACTTAAAACAAGACGTAGAGACTCATTAAATGAATATTCCTCCTCCATCCACAATGCTGTATAACACAACTGCGTCACCACAACCCAGACGCACAGATGATGAGCAAAACGCTGGGAGACTACCCTGCCCTCCAAGACTGAGATAGTAAGATATCCTCACTGCCCGTCAACTTTTCATTTTCTGAATTTTCAAATAAAATAAATTGTCTAAGTTTTTAAAATATATTTTCATTAATTTTAAAGAGGGAGAGGGAAAGGGATCCAAACTCCATGGGGTAGGAACAGGGAGAAGGAAAGGGAAAGAGGGGGAGAGGGGAAGAGGGGGAGGGAGCGGGGGAGCCGGGGGGAGAGACACTGATCAGTTGCCTCTGATGCAATGCAATGCATCCTGCCTGGAACTGAACCCAAAGCCTGGGCATGTGCTCTGACCACATAGAACTGGTGACCTTTCCGTTCACAGGAGGACGCTCAACCAGCTGAGCCACAGCAGCCGGAGTGTCTTTAATTTTTTAGTTTAAATTCATCTCTAGGAATAATATTAATTGTAAAACACTAACAATGTTGCATAAAGTAAATTAATGAAGTAACATATTACTAATTGTTAGAGTGGTAATAAATAATGTAAATTAATTTATCCCATTCATTCCTATAGTACAAAAGCTAAAATAGTTTGAAACAAGATTTGTGAAAGTTTGTTCATGCTAAAATGTCACTTTTGATTTAGTTATTCATCCACCTCTCTTCTAGTTTTCATTATAAATAACAACGTTATACTATTTACGTTGTACTCGAGGCCTGATGCATGAAATCCTTCGTGCACGGGTGGGGTCCCTCGGCCTGCCTGGCAATCGGGGCTAATAGGGGCCAGGGGGCCGGCCCGCTGGGGGGCGGGACTCTGAGAGGTTGGCTGTGGTGGCTCCTGCATTGAAAGCCTGCCCCCTGGTGGTCAGTGCACATCATAGCAAGTGGTCAACCGGTCGTTTGCTGGTTTCAGCTTTCTATACACAGAATTAATCTAGATGCAATAAAACTTGTTAAGCTGTTTTCACAGATCATTTTCATGGTACAGATCCAGATGGTTACCTTTTATAAACTTGGATATAAAAACTTATTATAAAAATTTTTTAAGGTTTACATGGACTATAATTTTCCAATAAATTTTAACACATAGGATTCTTTGTGGAAAATAGAAAGAAAAGCAATAATGTGTTTAATTTTTAAGTGATCTGGTAACTAACTTTTTTTAAAATTTAAAATTTAAAATTATCTCTTTCACCCTGTACTCTTTGGAACTGATGCTCAGTAGTGGACAGACACATGTCCATTATTATGACTGTCCTTCCACCCACACCAGCTTGACACTTAATATTTTTATTCAGGTGACCTTGAATTAAAAACGCTGACATCTGAAGGAGGGAACTGTTCTGATAACAGCAGGGGTGTCCTCTGGGTACCCTGAAAGCATCCTGGCTTGTTTTGTGCTTGTTGGTTAATTCTCACATGAGGATATTTTTCTGTTGATTTTTAGAGAGAGTGGAAGAGGGAGGGAAAGACCGAGAGAAACATCGATGTGAGAAAAACACATCGATTGGTGGCCTCCTGCACGAGCCCCAACCAGAGCTGGGGCTGGGGAAGAGCCTGCAACTGAGGGATGTGCCCTTGACTGGAATCGGACCCAGACCCTTCAGTCCGCAGGCCGATGCCCTACCCACTGAGCACCACCGGGCAGGGCTGCCCTGTTTGTGTTAATGATCGTCAATAGTAGGTGAGCACTCCCGGCGCAGATAGAGCCGCCTTATGTGCATCACTCAGAGCTGAGAAACAGTGACACCCAAAAGGCAGAGGCGGTCTGCACGCTATCCCATCCCCACCCCTCACCAAGTGGCTACTTTTCAAACCTCGTAACTGAATTAATGCGGCCTTATTATCATTAACTAAATCGCCTGCTCACTCCCTAGCGATGAAGGACACACTGCACAGAAATCAATTCCGAGTAGTGAAGGGGAGCAACGTGTGGCCGGACGGTGGCCCCTAAAAGCAGGGCGTCTAGTGACCTAGAGGTTAGAACACGACACAGGAGACACGCTTTTCTTAGTCAAAACCTGCAACCGACGTGAAGAACAATCCAAAACTTCCCGACATTGGAAGTGTGTCTGCTCCAGACTGTGAGGCATGCAAGTTGGCACATGAATGCAGTCTCTGATGTTCACTGCAGGTTCTGAGAAAATCTCATCAGACGCACTGCACCCCTCCCACAGAGACACGCTGCACCCCTCACAGGCAGACACACTGCACCCCTCACAGGGAGACACGCTGCACCCCTCACAGGGAGACACACTGCACCCCTCACAGGGAGACACGCTGCACCCCTCACGGGCAGACACGCTGCACCCCTCACAGGCAGACACACTGCACCCCTCACAGGCAGACGCACTGCACCCCTCACAGGGAGACGCACTGCACCCCTCACAGGGAGACACACTGCACTCCTCACAGGCAGACACACTGCACCCCTCCCACTCAGACGTACGTGTACATTTTCGTGGAAATGCTGGAATTAGGTAGCTAAGATTGCATGTGCACCAAAGTGAGATGAGAAACTTTCACAGGACAGGTGCTGTGTTTACCGCTACACTGTAAATGTACAGCACATACTGCGGGACTATCCTTTATTGTGGTTACATATGCATAATGTAAAAAGCACCCATTTAATCACTCTGAAGTGCATTAACATTGTTGTGTTCCCATTGTTACATTATTTTTAATCAACAACTGAATAAAATGGGGGCCAAAACTCTACTGACAATTTAAAAGGGATCAATGGGCCAGCATCATTTTAACTGCTCTTATCAATCAACTATGAGGAAACCCTGACATGTTTGTTAGACTTGGAACAGCCAGCCATATGGAATGATCACCACTTGGCTGATTGTCCAAATAAATATTGATTTCTTGACGCTGTTCTGTAAGTAGCTCTAGGTAATGCTTTTTATCTAAAATCAGAACATTTACTTAAATGTTGGTGCCTAGCAAAATGTCATCATTTGATTTAATAAAATGATTTTAATGTAACTTACCCACAAGATGTCATTCATAATCTTACCACTGACATTTGCCACGTACTATAAAAACTTAACATGGTTTTGATAACTATTAATTATTCCACTAAGTCTTCACTGAGGAATACTATGGAGTTTCTGTAAATGCTCTCCAGGACAGCGTTACGTAATGTGCTACATCTGAAATTTTATTAATATCATTCTACCTGCAAAAGAGCCTGTGAGTCTTTGAGTAGCAGAAATTCCTCCACATCCTGATCCATAAAAATCACATCTTTCTTTGATTTTTTACAGAGAGGAAGAGAGAGAAATAGAGAGTTAGAAACATTGACAAGAGGGAAACATCGATGAGCTCTCTCCTGCCCATTTCCTACTGGGGATGTGCCCGCAACCGAGGCACATCTCCTTGACTGGAATCGAACCTGGGACCCTTCAGTCCGCAGGCTGATGCTCTACCCATTGAACCACACTGGTTAGGGCAAAATCGCATCTTTCTTGTTGCATCAATAACTTTATAGTAATTAGTAACACAAATAGAACAGTTCGCATCACTTTATTCAATCTGCACGTTTCCCCTAAAAAAATCTAATCCCAATGCCAATGGAAAATTTTTCACTAAGTTTTAATAAAACTGGGAAATTTGAGCCTCAGATATTGTACAGATACTTTTCTGTAAAATCACTTGTGGCAATCATGAAAATAGGGTTGGATTTCAAAAATTTAGCATGATTTTGTGCTTAGCTCTTCTTGTTTCAACAAATGTTATCATCACAATCAACCTTTTTTTCTTAATAATATAGTCCATAAAAATGCCAATCAAATTTAATTACAAATGATGACATTAAAGTTGGGTATTATGACCCATGAAACTAGTAGAGTGTGGGTACTCAGAAGAACCTAGACACAGCACTGTCCACAGTGAAAACTGACAGCTGTACAGCCAAGAAGGAGAGTCTAACGAGGTGGACATCAAACTATGTCAGCTCCTCCCTCCTAATGCATCACCAGTGACTGAGGTAGAGAATGGCCAAGAGCAGTGACTGGTGAGGTAGCAAATCAAGGGCACAGCAGACACCTCTGTACACTTTCATACTGACTTATTCCTGGTCAATGACACTGTAAGTGATTCTTAGCTCACACACACACAACTGTGGTCACTACTTTATTCATCCATGAAAGCTGACAACACCCGTCCCTATGACAGCAAGAGAAGATGCTATGCCGCCCTCTAGTGTAAATAACTCATTTTGTAGCATCAGAAGCAGAGACCCAGGAGCTGCGAGGGAATCATCGCTCTGGGGTTATTAGGGAAGAGAGGCAATGGAAATCCTAAGCTTTCCTAAAGAGCTCGCTTTTTAGGGATACAGAGTACAGTTCCATGACTCCATGAGTCAGGAACATGACTGATGCCTGAATGTTCCACAGCATTTTTATTTCTTTTTAAAAAAATATATTTTTTATTGATTTCGGAGAGGAAGGGAGAGGGAGAGATAGAAACATCAATGATGAGGGAGATTCACTGATCAGCTGCCTCTTGCACACCCCCTTTTGGGGATCGAGCCTGCAACCTGGGCATGTGCCCAGCCAGGAACTGAACCATGATCTAGTTCATCGGCTGACGCTCAAGCCGACTGGGCTAGTACTTCTCATATGAAAAGCATGAATAGGGCCACACGGGTGGGCTGGGCCACCTTTGAGTCATGCTAATACTCTGCGCTCTAAGTGGCTGAATGTGGAAGGAACCGGCACACTGGGCGTCTCCTTGTCCCTCTGCCGTAACACGTCATCGGGGCCAGGAGAGCTCTACACACAGGAGTCCAAGGTGATGCCAATAACGTGGGGTGCGCCCTCAGGACCCCCCCTCTGCCACCCTCCACAGCCACACCCACTACCACCTGTGCTGAGGCCTTCACCCTGCATCCTGCACCCCAGCGATGCCAGCTGCTCCAGAACCCAGAGCTCCCAGCCTCCTTCATCCTCTGGACTCCGTCTGCTCTACCTGTCACGTCCTCCTTTGTTGCGATTCTCTCTGTTCCCCCCTCACGTCCTAAAAGCGCTGGGTCTGTGTCTCCTTGAAGTCAGGACTGTCCATTACTGGTGATGTCTCTGTGATTTTAGACTTTTCACTGGAGTTCAGCTTCACCATTTTGATAAGCTGAGTCGTTCTCTCTTGAAAACATCGCTGCACCCAAGTCTCTCTCTACGGCTGGGTCCTACCTCCGAAGGCCTCACGTGTCCGCTGTCCCCACCCTCCTCCTTGTCCTCCTCCCTCTCTCGCCCTGTGACTCCCAGCGTGGCTCTCAGTTCCTTTAAATTCTCTTCTCTGATGGCCATGCCTGCCTCCTGCCTGCACCCAAGCACCCTCATGCCGTATCTGGGGAAAAGCCGGCCCAGCACCGCACTCAGGAGGAAGACTCACGTTCTCTTATCCGACAGGGACAGTTCCCATCCACTGGCCCCGACGAGGTCATCTATCAGATGATGGGACTAAAAAGGTTAAAACTAAACGAGACCTCTCTGCCATCACGGCTGAGCACAGACAAACACAATGGCCTTGCGCTTGTTCCCCCACAGCCCGTCTTCCCGGGGACAGCCTTACCCCCACCCCGTTCCTCTCCCTCCGCAACCATGAGCACTGAGACGACGGATTACAGAATGTGCACACTGAGGAAAGCACATAGCTTTCCTCTGATGGTGCCAGTGCAGAGCAACATCAGACAATGGGCTTTGTTTACTTTGACAACGGAAATGGAGTTTTCATTATTTACTATCCACGTGACCCCATATTACGCTAGGACGTCAACTGTAATCCTGTATAATAAAAGCCTAATATACAAATCGACCGAATGGCAGAACCGGTAGCAATGACATGCACTGACCACCAGGAGGCAGACACTCAACACAGGAGCTGTCCCCAGCCCACAGGCCCCAGGCCGCTAAGGTGGGTGCCAGCGGGGGCCCCGATCACCCCACAGATGGGCCCTGATTGCTAACCAGGCCTAGGGACCCTACCCATGCACGAATTTTGTGCATCGAGCCTCTAGCATATGTATAAAAGTAATGAAACCTTGCTAGTTGAAAACACCACCACAGAATAGCATATTTGGTCAGAGTTTTCTCAGTGGCAAAGGGTAATTTAGAATGAGATAAAAGAGATCAAATGGTTTCAGGTTAAAATGTTTACAAAGGAAAAAATAATAAAATCATATTTCTTACTCTTTGTAGTTAGCAATTTATAAAAGTGATAAATCAAGACACGGAATTCCTGCATGAAATTTGACTTCAGTACACCACTAATCAAAACTACTATGTTTTTCTTCCTACAGCAGGAGCACTCAAGTTCCTAGTACACAGTAATTGACTTTTATAGTAACATCTCAGTTAAACAGGGTCACTGGAAGAGATTATTTTGACATTGTATTATCATTAGCATCATTTAAAAATTACTTCCCCATACGTATATTTTAAGAGAACTGTTTTCATATATGCTACATGTACTAAACATATTTACTAGAATTATAAATTAAGGAATAAAATAACATTCTAAATTTATATTTTAAAAAACCAAAGCAATAAGAAATTAAATATCTTTGGCATGAGCGACAGTTTACCATTTTAAAATGCATCGCCCTCAATCTACTTTTTCTGTATTATTGTAGCATTACTAGCTACAGGATGTGGAGAATACTGTCAGTTCAACCAATTTATAGAAAAATACAAATATGTCAAAAACTTAAAATACTAATATTTACCTAAAAGTCGGTACAATGGGGACACATGCAGAATCGTAAAAAGGTGTAAAATTTGGTTCTCAGACTAAACAAGGAGTAGACCACGTGCCTTCGTTAGTCAGGAAGGAAATGCCACGAAGAGAAAACCTGACAGAACAGTAAAGAGAGGAGTGCAGGCTGCAGCAAGTGGCATTTACACCCCGGTATCTTACAGCACATGTTAACATTAAACCTGCACGGACCCCGGCCCGAAGATTTCCCTGACCAGGAAAACACACACCCGTCTAGTGGTAAGAATGGAATTTGATTGAGCTTATTTTGCAATACTAACCTCACCTGGGTCACAGCTTGCTCATGCCCCTGGAAAGCATAAGCCAATCGAACAGTCACCCGAGAATGACATGAGGCAACCACTGAAAATTCAAATCTACAACCAATAACTGTGAGGATAAACCAGCAAGGCCTTCTCCCTACATAAGCTGCTTTACAGCAATATCCCGAGCTCACGCCATGTGCTGGTCTGGCTGATTCCAGTTTGCAAACTGTCTTCTTGGTTGTGTGCACAATGCAGTTCCACTAATTACCACTCCCCAGCCTAACGGGGTGCATCAATTTTACTCTCTCTCCCTCTTTCTCTTAATCCTCATCAAAGGATATTTTTTCCTTGATTTTCAGAGAGAGTGGAAGGGAGAGGGGGAGACAGAGAGAAACATCGATGTGAGAGACACACAATGATTGGTTGCCTCCTGCACACACCCTGACCAGGGTCAGGGAACCTGCAACCAAGGCACCTGCCCTTGACTGGAATAGGACCCGGGACCCTTCAGTCTGCAGGCCGGCGCTCTATCCACTGAGCACACTGGCCAGGGCTTCCTTGTTGTTTCTGAACTTTCACAGTTCATGGCGTCAGAGTTGGGCTCCAAAGAAGACGCCAGTGACTCTGAGTGAGGTTGGTGAGCAGCCAGGTGTTGCACTCACAGAGCCCTTCGAACTCACTGCTTATTTTTCTTTAAATACACACGGAGTGGCCAGATTATGATGACCAGCTGACGTTTGTAGGCAAATTAGCTATCATTTCACGCTGAAGTTGCTAGAGGGCCAGACCATTATAAATAGGGAAGCAGGTTGTTTACCACAACAGAAGTGATTTTTTTTCCTGAACATATGGGTAAACACTGCGATTTAACAGCCTTTGAAGGTAGGATATATATCTATATATCTAGATATAGATATAGAGATATAGATATAGATATGTGTATGTATGTGTAAGTATAGATAGATAGATAGATAGATAGATAGATAGATAGATAGATATATGCCTTATCTGTATATACATATATTTAGAGAGAGGGAAGGAGAGATAGAAACATCAAGAGAGAATCTTGATGATGAGAGAGTCATGGATCGGCTGCCTCCTGCACACCCCCCACTGGAGATGGAGCCCACAACCAGGGCCTGTGCCCTGACTGGGAATGGAGCCACGACCTCCTGGTTCCTAGGTCGACGCTCAACCAGTGGGCCCCGCCGGCCGGGCTGAGCACTTGCTTCCTCACCAGCTGGAGTGTGAGGCGCCCCTGGCACTGGCCTCTGCTCTCTGGCCTGAGCTCTTCTGTCTGGGGAGCTTCTTGGGGAATGACCTGCTGTCTGCTGGGGGAAGCTGACCCCTGGGCTGACTGACCATCAGCAGGATTGCAGGCTCCTCACAGGTTATCCCTTTAGAGAGTCTCCAGGCAGATGGGCTCTCACTGGCCTCACCCTTCTCCTTCAGGGCTCTGGCCTCTGCTACCCACACGCACTGAGGACCGGGACCTGGTGCCTTTGTGAGAAACAGGGTGACCTTTCCGATAATGTGAAACTGTAATGGCCACTGTGAGGAAGTTTCACTTAGAGAAGTCCACCTTAAGGGGCCCTTTACAGGACAGATTCCCAACCCTCAGCAACAACGGGTGCGTTCTTAGTGGCTGTGCAGACACTTCCAAAGACACGATGACTCCACAGAGAGCGCCCAGGGGTCCTGGCACAGGCCACCCACAGAAAACACTAGTGAAACGCTGGCCCGCTTGGCAGCCCACCCTGACTCAGTCCACCTGCCTGAAACACAATACGGACCCAACCATCTCTGTGAGGCTTGTACCCGAGACATGGCTAAAATCCTTGAAACCAACGCTATGAGGCTCCCTGTGTGTCTGTCCATAAGCTTATGTCTGTCTGTGTATGCATCTTACAGAGCTATGATGTCTTCCTACCTTCACAAGGCATCCCCCAAATTAATCTGTAAACAGCAGCAACCCTAACCCCCTACTGGGATCAAACCTTTACCCCAGGCAAGTGCCCTGACCTCCTGGTTCATAGGTCGATGCTCCACCACTGAGGCACACCGGCCAGGCTGCTTGCCCCTCTTAGTAAAAGACAAAAACTGAGTAACTTTGCCCTAAAGTAAACGGATCATTCCTAAGTAGAAAAGGAAAGACTGTAGAACATCACCTAATTGGGTACAGAAAGCTGCAGAAGGGTTCTGCATGGTCACGTTTACTAAGGTCGGTTTCATTTAAGTTGAAAAAGAACATCTAATACAATAAAAGAGTAATATGCAAATTGACCATTACCCGAGACACCTAAGCCACGCCCACCAGCCAAGCCACGCCTCCCAGCCAAGCAGAGGCGCTGTATGCAAATTAGCCCAGCCAAGATGGAGGCCGGCAGCCATGGAGCTAGAGCAAACCAGAGGCTTCTGTTGCAACTGCCTGCCTAGGCTGGCTGAGCCTCTGCTCATGGCCACACCCACCAGCCAATCAGAGTGGCTGTATGCAAATTAACCCAGCCAAGATGGAGGCTGGCAGGGCGGCTCTGCACTGGGAGCCTCTGCGGTGGGCATAGCTGTGCCAGGCGTGTCAGCTCTGTGGGGTGGGGGGTCCAGCCTGGGGCCTCCTCAGGGCTTGCAGGAGTGCCCGTCGTGGGTCAGCTGCCTGGCTCCGCCCCGGGGACCTCCTCGGGGCATCCAGGAGCTCCCTTCCAGGGTCCGCTACCTTCATCCGCCCCCCAGGGGCCTCCACAGGGCGTGCGGGAGTGTCTGCTGCACAGTGCGGAGCATCCGAAGCCAGTCCGCTGCCTGGCTTCACCCCGGGTGTGTTTGCTCAGCAGCAGGGCCCCACCGAGGGATCCTGCACCAGCGTCCACCCCTGGCTCGCCATCCAGCTCTGCGCCAGGTGTGTCCCTTCAGTGATGGGGGCCCACCAGGCGTGTGCGATCGTGGGCCCTCCGGTGGGAAACGTCCAGGCCTGCACTCACCAGCCCTCCCACCCTCCAGTGCACGAACCCTGAAGGGGCTGTGGGCAGCCTGAAAATGGCTTTCAGCCCTCACCCAGGCTGGCCAGGCATGCCAGCAGGTGGACATCCCCCCTGAGGTGTCCCAGACTGCAAGAGGGCACAGGCCGGGCTGAGGGACCCCCACCCCCCAAGTGCACAAATTTTTGTGCACCGGGCCCCTAGTTTTAAATATAAAAACACACAAATGCAAAATTAACATTTTGTTTTCTTACTGTTAAAAGGAAATGTTTTCTAAGATTATTATTCTGCTCTTACTAAGAAATTATAAACAAGGGATTATCTTTACGAAAATCTTCTTCCTAGAAGATAATAATTGTTTTTGTATTTATCTGTCTCTGTTTGCTTAAGAACACTGATTTTCCTCTGATGAAAGAGCTTAGTTCTTTACAACTATGTAGCTTTCCGTCTGTGTTAGACTTCCTGGGAGGCAATTGTCCAATAAGAAGAGGCACTCAGGTTTCTCCAGGCCCATGGGTATGAAATTCCTACAAATACGACATGCCCTGCTACAATGGTTTCAGTCAGTTTTGAAACACATGTTAGAGAAATAACCAAATTCCCTTGTGAATGGAAGTATAACGAGTTCACATCAGATGGCAACCACAGCCAATTTTTTAAAAAGTTTTTTGTCATTTGCAAACACTGGTCTTATTCTGATGTTTTTACAAAAACGTTCCCGTGAAATTACTTCAATTTAAAGAGACTCATGAAAAAGACCCTGATAAGTACTCTACAATGCAGGTTTCTGATACTTTTGAGATCGTAACAGTGAACTGGGTAAGAATTTCTAAAATCTCATGAAAAACGGTAAACTCATAAAACTGCTAATAAAAGATCCAGATCAACAAAGATTAATCACAACAGACTAAACCAACGGACATAGTGTTGAGGGTTCATTTAAAACACTGCAGGCCCTGACTGGTTTGGCTCAGTGGAGAGAGCGTCGGCCTGTGGACTGAAGGGTCCCAGGTTCGATTCCGGTCAAGGGCATGTACCTTGGTTGCGGGTACATCCCCAGTAGGAGGTGTGCAGGAGGCAGCTGATCGATGCTTCTCTCTCATCGATGTTTCTAACTCTCTATCCCTCTCTCTTTCTCTCTGTAAAAAATCAATAAAATATATATTTAAAACACACACAAAACAACAACAACAAAATACTGCAGACACTTTAATATTTTGTTTTCCAGATTTAAAGAACTTCCTTCTCTCCTTTAAAATGATCTACAACAGTGACTTGGGAAAGCAGTTCTTTGCAGCAGAAGTTGAAGTATCTCTTTTCTCCCTACCTGATCCTTCTAGAATTCAGAAACTTCTATTAAACACTCTTATTTTTCATGACAATATTTGATTTGCATAACTTCAATAAGAATGTGTTCTCTTTGTTAAGAGGACACAAATGGACAAATCCTTGGCCTGCTTCCTACTCTCAAGAGGCTTTTGAAATCCAACCTGAGATACTGGTATATATTTTTATTGATTTCAGAAAGGAAGGGAGAGGGAGAGAGAGCTAGAAACACCAATGGTGAGAGAGAATCATCAATTGGCTGCCTCCTACATCCCCCCTACTGGGAATCAAGCCCACAACCCTGCAAATGTCCCGACTGGGAAATCAATCTGGCAACCTCGTGGTTCCTGGGTCCATGCTCAACCACTGAGCCACACCCAGCCAGGCAATCTGAGATTTTTTATGAGAAGTTCCAACAAAGCAGATTTAAAACAGCCGTCAGGGTCAATCACTACTCTTGCTGCACTTCTATAAATAATCAGGCCAATTTCAGTAAAACTAGACTTCATTTGTCAACAAGTTCACTGGATTATGGTTCTCTTCGGTAGACACGGGGATACGCAGGGATCCTTAGAGAGAGAGAAATCCCATGTCCATAACACAGCTATACGGACATCAGCCTCCAGTGCTGCTCACTGTCTCCCAAGTTTTCGTTTCTACCTGGAAACTTCACTGAATACTAAATTCTCCAGGTTTCCTCCAATAATTGGCCAGAACTCTCCAAACTCACATTTCCAGTTTTCTCCCACTAGTTTGATGGGGAGTTGCTATGACACTAAAGGTGTCTTTTTCTCGAATCTGCACAGGCTAAGGCTGGGCACCTGGATATAAACCTTGGAGAGGGCACCACAGCGGCTCCTGGCTGCACCGGCTCCAGGTGGACTGGCTTCAGGCCTGTGGTTATGCAGCCACTCAGATCACCGGCCACATTCGCACAAACCAGAACATCTGTCCCAGCCACGCTCGCTCCCTCCCTCCCTCCCTCCCTCCCTCCCTCCCTCCACGTGAAACTCCTTCCCACCGATACCCAGACACATTCTCAACCGGCTGATCGCCAAACTGCGAAACGGAATTTACCATTCGCTCAAATGATTACTCTTTCTCGTCTGTTTCCACAGAAAGTTACCCGGCTGCTCACACCAACAGAGGCCTAATTCAGGCCGAAGCTCACCTGCCTCCTGAAATAAAGCATCGGCTCGTCAGGTTCACTCCGTCCTCAGAACGGCAAGGAAGTGTGCTTGCGGACCCATCCAGTTACCTACGCTCATGCAAACAGTGTCTAACTGATGGAAGCCCCCTGTATGTCACCCCAACCACTGCTGACTGACTTAGAGGGAAAACGTGAATCTGATTACAACCCATTTCAGTTACTGAATTAAAGCAGCGGTTCTCAACCTGTGGGTCGAGACCCTTTCCCAGGGGTCGCCTAACACCACCTGCATATCAGATATTTACATGACGATTCTTAACAGTAGCAACATTACAGTTATGAAGTAGCAACAAAAATAATGTTATGGTTGGGTCACAAAATGAGGAACTGCATTTAAAGGGCCAGAAGGTTGAGCGCCATTGCCCTAACCCATCCTCACCCCTGACCTTCCTTGAAGATATTAACTTAATAATGATACTTCCTCATCTGCACTGATTCAGCAATTGGTAGATTTAACATACAATCTTCAATGTGCCACCCAAAGGAGACTCAGTGAGTGGGGAAACCTTTCAAATTACACTCCCCAGGAGATGCAGACGTGCGAAAGGGCATTACATGAACCACAATGCTGCGTTAGTTAACAACTAGAACTAAAGGCCCTGGAGCCTGTTTCAGAGACCTACCCAATTCCAGGAGCTCCTGTATTCTCAAAGGAAAACCCCAGGATGTTCTCATACTTTTCAAAACGAATACTTACGAGAATATTCTGAGTGACAAGAAAACCTGTGAATATGTCAAAATACGTGCGTACTTTTCCACACGTTGAAAAAGAACATGAGCATCCCCGAGGCTCAGCCCGCCCACGCCACGTGTGTCGCTCCGCAGAGCCTGTGTGGCCTAGCACAGGGGTGTGCGTTCGAGCGTCCCAGTCCCTATGAATGAACCCAGTCCTAAACGAACTGTTTTTCTTGCCAAACCTGGTACCTGGTATATTGGAGATGGAGGGCAGCCTAGAGAATCAGGGCTTAGGCCAGACAGGTATCACTGATGTTTTCATATTGGAAGGTGAGAAGTAACATACATTTGAATTCAAATTATTCTGTGAACCTTGCGTTATTTTTAAATGCCTGGAGTCAAATGGACAAGTGGAGTGTCTTCAAACAATGAATGACTCCAATCTCATCTCTGCATCAGTATGGATATTATCATAGCAATTCCTATAGATTCCACAACTTTAGCAAGTCAATTACAAAGGAAGTATGTCTGGAGTCAGGAAATCTCCATTATATTATTGGCTCGCTGCACAGCCTCTCATTTCTTCTGAATTCCATCGTCAGTAAAACAGACCTAATTGTCCCATGAGACACAAACATGCTCATCACCTAACACAGTGGTTCTCAACCTTCTGGCCCTTTAAATATGGTTCCTCATGGTGTGGTGACCCCCAACCATAAAATTATTTTTGTTGCTACTTCATAACTGTAATGTTGCTAATGCTATGAATCATCATGTAAATATCTGATATGCAGGATGGTCTTAGGCGACCCCTGTGAAAGGGTCGTTCCAGCACCAAAGGAGTCACGACCCACAGGTTGAGAACCGCTGACCTAACAGAATGCAGTGAATAAATTAGTCATGACTTCCAAAGTTCCAAAGGCAAACCCTGGACTCTGTATGAAAAAAATGATTAAATTCTATTTAACTTTTGTGTTAAATGTATGACATAGATTTAAATGCTTAAAATATATAATTAAGGGAAAGAAATTTTGTGGATCAGATACGAAGCATAATATAGCCAAATGTGCTCATCCAATAAACACTCACGTGCCACCTGGTGGTTTGGGAACTCTAGGGGAGAGAATGAGTAGACATGAAGGTAAACTTAGCCCATGGTCATTAAGCCACATAACTCATTCATGATGTTTTGGAACACTAATTCAATAGTAGCTTATTTTTTATTCCATGGAGTTAAAGCTATATCATAAAGAGGATATTATTTATATCAGAATTCATGACGGCATCATCACCTTTCTGTTTGCTTTTAAGACGATGCCAAATAGAAATCTGTATGTTTTCAGTTAAAATTGTCAAGAGAAATATATTTAAAGGCTCAGGAACAGGGTCAAGATTGACAACAGACTTGATCTGTACGAACCTTCTGAAATGACCTGTGCATGGCATACGCATACTGTGACCCATGGAACCAACTGTGCACTTGGGTGACCTGCTCAGTAGGAGTGGCAGGATTCCATTCCGGACCTAGGAGCACAAGCAATTCACCAACATCACTGAAACCCCAGCTTTATTCTATACGCAATTCTGTTCTCTAAGTAAACTTCTAATTCACGAATATCACCGCATTAACAGTTACAGGCTAACTGACAGCAATTCAATGATTTTGTTTGAAGACTGTAAAATCATTTCATTTCATTATGAATTTTTTAAATGTTCAGAATATCCATTAGTTATCCAGGGATTGAAAATAATTAGAAATTCTTTGCAAAAATCAGAATAACTTTTCTCTAAATGGTTTTTGGTTGTAAGCTGTACTTTTCCTAAAAACAAACACACACACACACACACACACACACACAACCACTGGAGATATTATGAAAAACCCTTTTAAGTTAATGCACATTTCGAAATGTAAGAATGTGATGGTTTTTTAAAGGGAAAGTTAAAAATATATCAAAATCAAATAGACAAAAAAGTAAAAATGAAACCATAAATATTATTCTCTGAAACTGGGATTAAAAACATGATAACCGTAAATTCTTACTTGAAAATGTTCAAAATGTAGCACATACACATTTTTAAGTTAGTATTTTGTGTTTCTTATAAGGTCGCTAATTCTGAGAAGTTTTAGGTTCAGAGTTCTGGTTTTAGCTTATAGTAAGTTTCCACTTACAGTAAGTCCTCATGGCATCCTAAGTGCTGTAATACACTTTAGGAAACTATAAATGTTAACAAAGAATGTTATAAAGTATAAATGATCTTTAATATAAACGCACTAGAACCTCTTCTCTTATACTTTAAAATAGGCATAAATCTCCAATTTCAAATATAGTTGGACCACACATGCAAACCTACATAATTTCTGTCTGTGTAAGTCTCTTACACAAGAAATGCAGACTTTAGCAGCTTATGAGCATAATCTGAAAGGACCAGCTATAAAGTCCCTATGAGTCCTTTCATTGTAACTAAGAGGAATACAGTAGGAGCTATTTCTCAACCTTTTTATTTGTTTGTTGCTTTCGACACATGTTTATATTTAGATTTATTTATCTCACAAAGCCCCCAAAGTTATACTGGCAAATCTAGAATTTAACCTCTTCTTGGCCAATGAGTGACAGAACTGATCGATGTCAAACTCGCCACAAACAAATCGGCAAAGGCAAGGTCAATCATTGTTAGAAATCCAAGGCTGACTCGATCCAGATGACCATCATGTGAACAGACTGAGGTGTTCCAAGTAAAATTCTGTCTACGGATTCTGTTGTGAGGTTTTATCACCACCAGAATGAGACCTTATTCATTAAGTCTGCCTTTTCCCAAAAGTGAAACTTGATTTTTAAAAAAGAAGCCAGAACATACTTTCTTTAAAATGAAGGGCTCCCCCCACCATCACACCCCCAAAAAATTTTACCTGACATGGCTGAGTTCTCTGCATGGGACCAGGGGGACCTCACCGAGTCCCTGGGTCTCTGAGGAAGACCACACAGGAGTAATCACTTCCTTCTGTGCAACCACCACCCACAGCCTCACCCACAACAGTCACAAGGAGCAAATCACTCTGCTTCCCCGATGCTTAGTGAGCGGAGCCGAGAGGCCCTAACACCTCCAAGGGGAACTTTCTGTCTTTGGAAAGCCCATCCCCGCGCGTTTGTGCTTGTAAATGTGTAGAATCATGTTTCCAAGATGCGCCAAGAAAAGCAGATGAAGCACGTGTCGCGTGTGCCTTTGGACTAACCGCATCTGTCCCTGCACTACTACCCTCCCGACTGAGGGCGGTGATCACTTTGTTAAAGAACAGTTAAAATAAATGAAAAACGAGCGGGAGGCGCGCTGCTCGCTAGCGTCCTGGCCCGACTCCAGGGATGCGCTCCGGTGCACAGCCCGCCTCCTCCGGCGCTGCTCCGCAGCCCTGGCCTGGGGAGCCTTCCCGCTCCTTTGTTTTTATTTTTATTTTTTCTGGGCTGAACGAAGCGCGTACTCCTCAGGGGACCCCACACCTGGGCGTCCGTCCCGCCGGGAGGGGAGGCTGCTCGGGGGTTTTGGGAGGAAGAGTAGCGGCTCCATCGCCCGGCGCGTCCCCACCGCATCCCCGTCCGCCAATCAGAAGTGACCTTCCCGAGGGGCTGCAAGGACGGGCTGGGGTCCAGGGGGGACCGGGGGCGCGGGGTGCTGTCTGTCCAGCCGGTTTCCTGGGGCTCACGCCGCCGTCCCCCCCTTCGCCCCCGCGGGGTCCGGGTCCGGTCCGGGCGCTGGGAGGCTCCTCCCGGAGAACTTTGCTCCCCGCCCCCCGGGACCCGCCGGCGCCCGAACCCCGCGCCCCCCGCGCCCCCTGTGCCGCCGGCGCCCGCCTCCTCCTGGGACCCCACATGCTCGGCCCCCGGCTCCCCGAGCGCAGACGGCCGCGGGGTTCCCGGGTCTGAGTTCCTTTTTCCCTTTTCCTCCTTAAAAACCGTCCCGCCGGCACCACTGCTTCCGGCCCGGAGACCCAGGGCCCAATCCCCACCCCGTCCCAGCGCTCGGAACCAGCGGGACCGCCTGGACCCTCCCAGGACCCAGCCCCGCTGGTGCCGCTGGGACGGGGGAGATGGGGAGACGGGGGAGATGGGGGGCAGGGGGCCGCCTTACCCGCGTGCGGGCCCCGGTCCTGCTCAGCGGGCCCCGGAAGACCCCCTTGATGCTGCGCAGGTGCCCGTTGCGGAGGCGCGTGGAGCTGATGACGATGTAGTAACACTCCATGGGCGGCCGCCGCCGGAGCCTGACCCCGAACCGCAGCCGGAACCGGAGCCAGGGACCCGGGAGTCCGGGCTGGGACCCGCCGGGAGGGAGGCGCCGCCGCTCCGCACGCCCTTCGCTCCGCAGCCGGAGCCGGAGCCGGAGCCGGGCTCCTAGTCCCCGGGGCCGTGCGCGCCCGGGCGCCGCCGCCTCCGCATGCTCCGCGCTCCCGGCCCCGCGGCTCCCGACGCGCTGGGGGCGGCGCCCGGGGACCGGCGGGGGGCTGGCGGGGCGGGCGCGGAGCAGAGCGGCCGGAGGAGCCGGTGCCGGGGGCGCAGCACCGCGGGGCCCGCGCTCAGCTGCCGGGCGGGCGGGTTGATATAGCGCGTGGCGCCCGTCCCCGCGCGGAGCCAATGGCTGCAGCCGGGCCGCCCGGAGCCGGGGGAGGCGCCCGCCCCGCCCCCCGCTCCGCCCCCCTCCCCTCGCCCTGCGGACGCCGGACCGAGGAGCGCGCCGGCGGGACCGGGGACAGACCGAGGCCGCCGCCCGCCGGGAGGGGAGACGCAGGTGGGCGCGGGGGGCGCGCAGGAGGTTTCGGGCTGGAGTCGGGCTGGGGGGCTGGCGCGGCGGGGGGGAGGGGCTTCGGGGGGAGAAACACGCGAATTCAGCGCCCAGAGCCCGGCCTCCCCCGCGCGCCCCCGGCCGGGCAGCGGCCCGAGCTGCCTCCTCTCCGGCGCGTGGCCGCCCTTGGGTTTGGCTTATTGGGGTGATCTGCTTTCCTGTAGTTCTGTGCTGTTTACGCGGGAGGGTGGGTCCTGCTCAGCATCCTCCGGAGAGAAAACGTGCCCCCCGACCCCCTGTCTCCCCGTCTCCCCAGCGTGGACCCCGAGCGCTCGTGTGGATGATTGGGGGAAAGGGGGTGGAGGGGGGAGGGGTCGTGGGATGCGGGTGCCCGCGGATGGCAGGTAAGAATGGCTCGCGGCTTAGGCGTCCCCGCACCCCCTTTCCGGGAACCGCGGGGGGCGCCCCCTATGTGGCCGAAGCGCAGAGGGGCGCGGTGCGTCGCCGCAGAGAAGCCGCGGAGCTGGCGGCGCAAGTCCCCCAGGCCTCCCGCCACGGACCGGGGGACAGGGGGCGCCCCGGAGCGCCCTGCGTGGGGACCTGCGGGGAGCCCACTGCCCAACGCCAAAGGGATCGGGGCGGGGTCCTCGCCAGGAGGTTAAGGGGCCTGGGCGCGCCCTCCCCCTCCTGCCCAGCTGGTCTCTGCGAGGCCCTGTCCTCCAGGTACACACGCAGGGCTCCCAGTGCCCGCTCCGGGAAGGCGAGGAGCGGGCGGGGGGCAGGGAGGGTGCCCTGGGGATGTGCTGAGGGCTTTCTCCTTGCGCCTGGAAGGACTTCACCAGGAAAGCAGATGCTAGACCTTCCAGGGCGTCCCAGTCAAGCAAAGGGCACTTTGACACCACGGGTTTGCCTTTCCCGGTGGAGATCAAGGCTTCCAGATGTTCCATCCACAGTGCCCCGCACACAAGACTGTACAGCTGCGACTCTGCACACCATCACACGGTCTTTCAACGAATCTGCCAGTTCAGCTTTGCTCTTTTTTAAAGAACATGTTTGTACTGATTTCAAAGAGGAAGGGAGAGGGAGAGAGAGAAACATGAGTGACGAGAGAGAATCATGGATCCGCCGCCTCTTGCACGCCCCCTATTGGGCCTGTGCCCTGATGGGAATCAAACCATGACCTCCTGGTTCTAAGCACTGAGCTACACCAGCTGTGCTGATTTACTCTTTGAAACAAGAGGAGGAAGGGAGACAAAGGTATTTATAAGAGGCCGCATTTATGTGAGTCGATTATAATTTAGGGGGGGCTGGAAGGGGAGTGCTGGATTCAGGCCAGGAGCATTCTGGGGCCATCCTTCCAGGTAAACAAAGACCAGGAAGTTGGTGCGGATGGGTCAGTGCTCACTGGGGCATGCCAGCCTTACTGAGAGGCACTTGGGCCCTGGGTGAGTCAGGAAGTCTTGGGAGAAGGAGGCAGCAAGGATTTAGACCAGTGGTTCTCAACCTTCCTAATGCCGAAACCATTTAATACAGTTCCTCATGTTGTGACCCAACCATAAAATTATTTTCGTTGCTACTGTTATGAATCGTCATGTAAATATCTGATATGCAGGATGTATTTAGGTGACCCCTGTGAAAGGATCATTCGACCCCCAAAAAGGGTTGCGACCCACAAGTTGAGAACTGATTTAGAAGCTTCTCTCCCCTGAGGGTCGGATCACCTGACCGTTTGTCAGCGTCCAGGAGGATCTAGGTACTATTAGAACAAGTGGTCACCACTCAGTGTCTGTGGCAATTAAATGTACTGGAGGTCCCACTGAGAGGAGGTAGGAGCAGGACTAGGCCGGCAGAATAAGGGGGGAGAAAGGAAGGCATGTGAATGAGACCCCTGTGGAACCAGCTACAACCACAGGAATGCTGCCTTGCGGGGAACGGAGTCCCACGAGACAAGAATACCTGCCTCGCACATGCAGGTGGTTTGCAGAGACGGTGGAAGGACATGCGAGCTGACTGCAAGGCCAAGCAGGGCTGAGCTACAGACCACAAGGACGTTTATCCTGCAGGTGCAGGAGGGTGCAAGAGACGGGGGAGAAGGAGGGGAGAAGCAGGAGGAAACGCCAGGTGGGAGGTTGAAGGAGCCAGTCAGAGAGTGAGACAGACAGGGAGCCGGTCCATAGCTCGTAAAACCTCCCAGACAGAGAGCTTCGGGCAGCCCATTCCTGGGCCCGCTCCCCGGACGGGCAGTTGGTGTCCCCATATAATAAATTCCCACACTCTTGCTTAAATCTTCTGGTCGGTGATTTTCCTCCTCAACTTGGTGAGACACGATCCCCAGAACTTCGACTGGTGGTTTGGGGGTCACTGTCCTCGCAGTTATTTTTGAATAAACACTGAGGATGCAAACGTTCTCTCAACACATCCCTTTGGGAACAACTAACAACCTGCATGATTTCCATGATGCCTTTTGAAGCTTTGGAAACTTCAGTTAAAATCTCCACTGTCGCTGAACTAAACCAGGGGGCCTCTTAAGGAAATGGAAGATGCCCCATCCGGGAAAAGGTCAGCCAACGTCCTTTTCTTGCGTGTGGAAGTCACAATAGTCTAAGGTAGGTGTTGGGGTGCTTTTGTTACTGTTGTTTTTTAAAAAATATATTTTATTGATTTTTTATGGAGAGGAAGGGAGAGGGATAGAGAGTTAGAAACATCGATGAGAGAGAAACATCAATCAGCTGCCTCCTGTACACCCCCCATTGAGGATGTGCCTGCAACCAAGGTACATGCCCTTGACCGGAATCGAACCTGGGACCCTTGAGTACGCAGGCCAACGCTCTATCCACTGAACCAAACCGGTTAGAGCTATTACTGGTTTTTTTTTACAATATTTTTCTCTAAAAATACTTCTGACAAAGTGTTCAGACAGCTGCCTACATTGCAAAGCTCACTTTCTGGCTCATGAAACAGGACCCACAGTTACATGACTTGTCCATGGGACAGCATATCATCCATATGGAATGTCCTGGCGAAGTTTATATGTCACATACCTTATGGTACCAGTGTCATAAAAATAAGCTTTACTGAAAAACCTTTCCAGCCTCTGGAAAATGTCACTTTACTGGGAGAATAGTCTACTTTTGCCATGGACATGCTCCATCCTGAGGAAGCAGAGGGAAGGTAGGTGGTCAGGAAGCGGGACCATGGGGGGAAGAGGAACTGAAACGGGGGAACCCAACGAGGTGGAGTTACTAAAACACCCCAACTGAATGGGAAAGGAAGGGCACCTCCAGAGGCATGACCTTTGAAATATACGATATTGCAAAGACAAGCAGCTTGCAAATAACTCATCACAAGGCATAGAAACCAATCCCGAGGGTATTGCTAAGGCAGAATTATTCGAAAAGACCAATCCTGGGCTAGCAAGGCTGTACCCACCCGGAGACGTGCTCCCTGACGGGCTTACCCCCACGAGGGCCTCCGCACTGGGGTTGATGATAAGCTTTCATGCCCTTGGATGCGGAGCTGCACCTGCTGCCGCACGGAAAGCCCCTACACCGTTCCCAGGACCACTGCTCCCAACAAACCCTTAACCCGTGCTGTCCTCCGTGAACCCCTTCTTCCACTTTGTGAGGCGAGGAGCTTGGACTCAAGCTGTCCACATTTTGGTTTCAATATGACAGGGGGCCTTGGCTTGTGGCATCAAAACCTGGACATAAATTGTAGCAAACCACACCACTGATTTGCTGCTGCTCCATGAAGGATGCTAACAGTTAACACATTTTTTGCGGGAAACGAGTAAAATCGGATCCACCAGGGGGATCATCAATGGACATGAGGAAACATACATTGGAACCTCTAGTTGGAACCGGCTTTTAAAATAAAAATGTTTTACATCGATGTCGTGTGTGTGTGCCGCTCATAAACTACGCAGTGAAATGCGGTCCATGTGCAAGTTTTGTAACGTCCCCCTGCACAAAGGAAAGTGTTTCGAACGCTACCACACAGTGAAGCACTATTAGGTTATAGTTTTATTTATAAGATCTGTTGAAAATTTCGAAAAAATACTGTAATTTTGTATAAATAAAATTATTTTGATTGTGAAAGTGTTTTTTATATGTTTGCCTAGAATGTAGTAATTTTGTGTACATAAAAAATACAATAACATATTTTGCAAAGTAAATAAATAGAGACCTCTTTTTAAACTAAAACACTGAAAGTTTCATAGAAAAATATCAAATAGATCGAAAGATATGAATATTTTACGGAAAGTCTAATTTTGGCGAGAAAATGTCGATAAAGCCCCGCGTTACAACGCGATTTGGCGGGAAAATGCCCGATTACAAAGTGTTAAGACGAAATACGACATTTTTGGAATGCATTTTTCTCATTTTTTTTTCTCTGCACGTGAAGGCATGAGTCTCAGAGTCACCAGGATTGAGTGAACCCCGGGGACACCTTCCAGAAGAGAGTGCAAGTCCCGTTTGCCTGACGGCCACGCCTGTTAACATCATTCAGAGAAAACGGGTTTCACACTGACACTTGCCAACGAGCCCATTCCCTGGGCCTCCATCGCATCAGCCTTCAGGGCCAGGGGAACAAGGAGAAACCGCGTACAACCTGGTTTCTAACTACAATAGCAGCTACCAGGCCTAACCACATTCCCCTGTCAAAACGTCTGGACTGGTGTTTGAATTTCGCTGAAAATGAAGTGAGCTATCAAGGAAAACAGAACTTCCCCGCCATCTCAGGAAGAAGGCATACGTTCCCGTAGCAACACATCACAGTGGGAAAAGTGGTGAAATCACCCTGTGCTTGCATTTTGCTGGTCCCATTTCTTACCTTTCCTTGTAGTGCAAAGACAGCAGGTCCTGAAGTGAGTATCTTTAAGTGCCCTATTGTGTTCCAGTGTCTATGATATTCATCATCTACTTCCATTATATTAAATAATTCTGATTTCTTTCATTAGCAACATTTTAACATGCATTATTTCCATGGGTCAGTACCATCCTAATTGTTAAAAATATTTTTCCCTCTTAACAATTTATGAGTTTAAGTATCTCACTGCTGTTGTAAACATGCAAAAATCAATCTATCTAAATAAGAAAATATATTTCAAAGTATTTTATGGGACAGTTATAGATCACTGGGGTTTAATTGCCAACTTTTCAGCTGAAAAAAAATACAATCCATAATTTCAATGTAAAAGTTTTAAATGAGTGACATCAGTCTAAATTACAGTTCATGTTCTTGCCACCACACACTTCAGTGCCCCCCCTTCTACCAGTGCAGTCTCCCCTTCCATGTTGCCCCCTTCCGCAATGGCATTTCTCATCAAGGCCCCCTGTGTTCTGAGCTTGCCCGACTCCCCTCACTCCCTGATCCTCCTCTTGCTTTGGTAACCCCAAATCGGGGCCCCAGGTTCCTGTCCGGCTGCTGAGTATTGCTGCTGACGCCTGCCTCACGCGAGATCTCAGAGCAAGCTGCTGCCGTGAGATGCAAAGCTAAGGTCCGGCTGCCTTTCGGGGACCAGTGGCTGGGCCCCTGCACCTTGACTCTTGCCCTAACTCTCCGACCAGATCTTCCAGAAGAAAGTCCGTCTTCCCTGACCTTGCCTACAGCTACCTGAGACCACAGGCCGCCGCCTCTGCACGCCCGAACGTCACCTTCCCATCGTCACACCTTGGGGCGCTGTGGGCGGTTGGCCGGGATAGCGTCCCCTCGCCAAAGTGAGCAAGTCACACCACCTACCTTCGCTCCCCAGGCCCAGCAACTCTAACCTGGGCTCTGTCCACCAAGTTCCTGCTCCTGTGTCATCCTGAAGAGAAAAAACAAGACGCTGTTTCAGTTACTGCGGTGTTTTACAAATGTGGCGGATGTCGTCTTGTGGTTACAGAGAACATGGCTGGGATTTAAAACTTCGTTTTTATTACTGTAATCATCCTAACACCATAGGCAGATTCTTGGCCATTTATAAAACCATATGATATAATGATGACTTGTAACTCTGTCCTGTCACTCTACATCTCTTTTGTTTGCAGTCATGTTTGTGATCACATTGGTGGCCGGTATGACTTCTCTTATTGTTTTGGAAATGAGAAAGAAATCTAGGAATTTAGCACATCATGCTTTATTTATCCTAACATGCGACCACATGGTATGATGACATGCTGCATGCGTGACCTGAGGTCTCACCAGGTCGGAGAAGATTGGCGGGAGAGCTGTATCCCCTGGAGCATGCGTGTTCACCATGATCACCAGTTCAGTTCCTTATAATTAGATCAATATTGACACGCCAGCATGCAGACACATCTATGGTTGAGACTGAGTTTGGTTTCTGCAAAGCAATGTCACCTGTTGTAAAATTAAGATTGCACATTTGGGTGTTTTGTCTGCTGTATCTCCATTTGATTTCTATTTTTGTTTGTTTTGTATTTACATCAGAGCTGTAAGCATATGGGTTTTTATAACTAGTTTGATGTCAATATGTTTAAGTAAAAGTGTGCCACAGATGAACCTAATCTTTGCCAGGGAATCTTGAAAAAAGATTCAGATATGAGAAACAGCGGTACATGCTAGTCATGGGATAGGCATTGAGTAAGCATTATTAATCTCATCAGCTTCTGGTTTTATTACTGTGTGATTTGGAAAGAGATTGTGACTTTTTAAGGTAATTATTAACTAGCTGTTACCTACTAGCAGGTCTACCCTCCATATTTCTGTTCTGTATTTCAATTCTGAGGAGTTTACTTTTATTATTATTTTTTAATACTGAAGATATTTTTCCATTGATTTTTAGAAAGAGGGAAAGACAGAGAGAAACATTGATGTGATAGAAACATATCGATTGGTTGCCTCCTGCATGCCAGGGCCTGGGCCGGGGAGGAGCCTCAGGTATGTGCCCTTGAGCAGAATCAAACCCTGGACCCTTCTGCCCTCAAGCTGATGCTCTATCCACTGAGAAAAACTGTCCAGAGCAATTCTGCTGGGTTTAAATGGAGGAGGGATAGGGGAGGGTGGGGAGGGGAGTTAAAAACAAAGACTATTTTTTTAAATAACTAATATCTCATCAATAATAAGATGGACCCTTTCTATCTCCACTATTTAAAAAAGCACACTGCCAGTGAACTATAAGGAGCCACTGATGATGTGACATCTTAATTACAGAGATGTGAAAACCAGAAAGATACAGAACCTAGATTTGGGCAGACACCACCACGATTCACAATGCACGAGAAGCCACTGTAAGATGCATCCAACAGAACCAGCCGTGGAATATGGGACAAATGATGACGCACTCCTTCCCCTTGGTGATTCCGCTTCTGAAAGAACGGGAAGAGGCCGGGCTCCATCTCATGCGCCTTCAAGCCCGAATGTCTCGGAGCCCCTGGCACCGTCCCCAGAGCTGACAGTGTCAGGCCTAGCAGAGCAGAACACGGTTTACGTTCTCACTGGAGGATGTGCGTCTTGAGTCAATGGTGAAAATGTAGAAATGTGGAATTTTAATGCAAATGTAAAAAGGGCCAGAGAGGAATTTCACACTGCTGCTTGGGTTCAACCCTAAGAAGTAAATTAAACTGTTTATATTATGCAGTTCTTTAACAAGACTTCGAAGAATGGTAGGTTATCTATTGACCAATGCAACATCTTTATCTGAAACTGGGTTTGGATCTTTTTTATCTCCTTGCTTTTCAATTATAATAAGTAGCGTTGGGAGAGATGCCAGAACACTGCTAATGTAAGAACCAAAGATACATTTCTATTATGTTGCCAAAAAAATTAATGTAATTGGAGACTATATAACTAATTTACCAAAAGAAATAAAATGAAGATATATTATTGTAGGTCAAGAAAAGAGATGAACTATTATTGCATTCTGCAGTTTTACAGTCCTTTTGGAAAGCAATCTGGCAAAATCTATTAACATTAAAATTGCAAATAACTTTGGATCTGGCCACTGCATTCCTGGGACTCTCCAAATAGAATAAAATAATATTCAGAAGAATACTTAAAGCTGCACTGTGTAATTGTTCATAGTTAAAGAAAGGGACATAAAAAGAAGTTGTATGTTTTATATAAAGAAAATTATCAATAAAAGAATGGTTACATAAATTGCTACATATTACCACAGACTTTGCATCTAATAAAATAATAAAGTGTATCTATAACCATTCATTTGGTAGGACTGCCTACTTGTTTATTGTATAAGATATGAAATGGACAAACGAAGAATGTAAAATAGGATCTGGTTTTGTGTAAAAAACATGAACATGTGTATCTATTGGTAAAAGAATAAGCAGGCAAAAGTATAGGTAAGGGTCTATGTAGTTGTTAACATACCTTAATGTCAGGTATAAGGGAGAAGAAAAAAAAACTAATAAAGAAGGAAAAAAGCTAGGGACATGGGAAAAGTAAGGCTGACATACATACATATACCGACACATAATCTGCATAAAAACACAGAACACAAAAATAAACAAAGGAAAGAAGGAAGGATATAGAGGGAGGGGGTGATACAAATACTGCCATTATCTGTGAAAACTGCAGGAGAAAGGTGGAAGCAGGGAGAACTCTGGGAAGAGACTAAAGAGCAGTGTGCCCACGATGGTGACAAGAGATGGCTATGAGATGAATTGGGAAGGGCTTTCGAACGCGAATGGGCAAGAATTCCTGATAAACTGGATGCACAGCCAAACTCAGAGTAGCTGGGAATTTGACCCGGGAAGAGTCCGGTGCCGCGTGTTACATGGGGAGGCTGGAAGGAGGGAGAGAAGGCTGACGTTCAGATGACAGTGTGATCAGGTTGAGGTGAGGTTTGGATGTGCAGGCGAAGAGCGCAGGGATGGGCATATGGGCGTCACAGGCACAGACGGGGCTGCCTGGAGTCCCAGGGGAGGCTGGGTAGGTGTGGGCACCAGACACACCAGGTGAGTCCAGGAAAAACAGCTAAAAGGTCAGAAAGTGATGCCACAGAGGGTTCCGGACAGGAGAACGGGATCCATGGAGGCTGTTTCCTCTGGAAAGAAGGGCCTCACTTGGGAGTGGTCAGGTCTGAGGAGCAGTGATAGCTCAGAGGAGGGGATCAGAGCGAGATTGCGAGTTGTCCGAGTGGAAGGTCAGCGGGAAGTGAGAAAGCCGACCTGGTTCTGCAGTTATCTGCTAATTCACAACGATGTGGGGAATGTTTGTGTCCAAAAGGTGAAGGGTTGTCCTGGCCGGTTTGGTTCAGTGGATAGAGCATCAGCCTGCAGACCCAAGGGTCTTGGGTTCGATTCCAGTCAAGGGCATGTACCTCCATTGCAGGCTCCTCCCCAGCCTCGGTCCTGGTTGGGGCACATGCAGGAGGCAAACAATCGATGTGTTTCTCTCAAATGAATGTTTCTGTCTTCTCCTCCCTCTTCTACTCTCTCTAAAAATCAATGGAAAAATATCCTCAGGACATTTAAAAAAAAAGAACAGGATTGATTTAAAATGAAAAATATAATTTGAGAATTAGTCAGATCAAAGTACCCTAGTCAATGTAAAATAAACAACGTCTTTGTTTTACATCCTATAAAATTAATGGTACGTATGACAGCATATTCATACATTGAAAATCTGAAATACCACTCAAATACAGAGTGACATCAAGAAAAACAACTTGTACTGGCTACACAATTCAGTGCATTGGATTGAAACCAAACTGCTTGACACGGTAAGCATGACTTTAGGTATTTCCAGTCGGATAAGATGTGTTCGAATAACCAGAAACAAAAAGGCAAGTGCATTGCAGCGTCTCCGTTTCGAGTTTCCTAGGTTTTCAGCTCCATCAGCTACTCCTAAGGACGAACACCTGAATGAGTGTCGGAAATGGGGCGCCTCACTGTGCTGCCTGAGCACAGAAATAAAAGCCTGTGTACAGAGCAAGTCGCACGCAGTGAGAGGATTAGCCAGGTCAACGGACGCTGTGCTGGGAGGCGGTTCACACAGGAGCAGTTCAATGAGGTGTCACCAACATCAGTGGCCAGTGAATTTGAGGGCAAAATCCAGATCCAGAAAAATGCAGGAAATTCGACTTGTGACATTAGGAAGGCGTGGTAGCTGGAGGCTTGGATCCAAGGCCTAGACTGGCATGGGCTGAGGAACCAGATCTGGAATGTGCAGGCAGGTGAACGTCGACGGCACTTGGGATGACCATGGGGGGTAGGAAAGGGCAGGGAGATAAAGGGAAGAGTGTGTCCACATCATGCCGGGCCCTGGGTTGGCTCTGGTGAACAGAGCTGACAGTGGCAGTGCGAACAGTGTTATTAAAAATGCAAACGCAGTTAAAGGCCTCACAGGTTTACAGCCCGGAGTAGATAAAGGTGTTAGACCCAGCAAGCGGGCGAGCATTTTCTAAGCTGCCCGGTGAGGTGTGATGAACGTCACACCGTGAACTCCCTCATCTGGGGTAGAAATAACCAGTGTGTTCCCGCGAATGGGATCCTCAAGGAGAGGAGTGTGACGGGTGTTACTGATCCTCCCATATCTGACTGTGTTACACGGAAGCATAAAAACGCCATTTTTACCAGTAACTTGGTTACAAGTGATAAGTTAATGAGCGATTTGTCACAAGCCCAAGTCATCCCCGAGGCATTTGCCCAGTATTGGGTTTATACTGACTATTTGCCTATTTGAGCATTATTTTTAGCTGCAAAGCATTTTGTTGCGATGAAGCCTTGTGCGCACAGCTGTCCAGGTGAGGCTGGGAGGTAGGACCTCAGCTCCTCACCCAGAGGGTCCGCAGCTGACCAGGCGTTAAAAGTGAGGCATTCCATCAAAAGCGTTTCCATCACCGTGCCTAGTTACTTTTGTTTGTTTATACCGTTTTGTTTAGTTTTTATTGTCCTTTAAAACTGGTAGCCAGATTTTCTTCTGAACTAAGGCAGCAATATCCTGAAATAGTAAACAGGTTTTAAAAAAAGAAATATTGAACCTTCAAAAATTTTCTAAATTATAAGAAAAATATTGCTGAAAGGAAGGACTGAGAAACTGGTCCAAGCGATCACAGACAGGACCAGCCGGCCAGTGTGGCTCAGCAGTTAGGTATCAACCTGTGAACCAGGAGGTCAGGGTTTGATTCCTGGTCAGGGCACAGGCCTGGGTTGTAGGCTCCATCCCCAGTGTGGGGCCTGCAGGAGGCAGCCGATCCATGATTCACTCTCATCCTTAATGTTTCTATCTCTCTCTCCATCTCCCTTCCTCTCTGAAATCAATAAAAAATATTTTTAAAAAATAAGACTAAATTAAGATACTTCAGTCAAAATAAATTTAATTCTTCGCCAGAGTAATTAAAAAGACAGTTACCTGTAATGATACACTAGTGACTGTGGCTTCGTCATGCATTATACAAGACAGATGTGTTATTGTACAGCTCAGAGGTGTTATTACTGAGGGAGGATGGGAGGCCAGCACTTCTGAGTTGTCACATCGTTTATTGAAAAAATAAAGAAGTACATAAAAATGTTCTAGGATATTAACTAAGGTAATTTAAATGAAAATTAAGACTATTAAACTAATGGGTCAGATCACATACCACACACACACACACACACACACACACACACACATGCGCACGTGTGCACAAAAGCAGGAGGAACGTGTTGAAACTAGGACAGGAGCAGTAGATGAAGCCCAACCTGCATTCGCCATGAAAACAGCAGCTGAGAGGAAAACTGCTGTAGCTGAGAGGTCTGTGCCCAGCTTGATGCTGCTGGGGCCTCACAGGCCCTGACAATGAAGACACACCATCGAGCTGGGCTCTGAGCACCGGCCAGGCTCCTCCCAGTGCTCCCTCCCTCAGGGTGATGAGGATGAAGTGCACGGGCATTCAAGGCAGCACATTAACAGGCATCAGCCTACAGCAGTGCTTCAGTGTTCGCCTTGAACGTCTCCTTAAAACACGCAGAACAAGAACAAAAAAGAGCACATTTGCCCTGGCCGGTTTAGTGCAGTGGATAGTGTCGGCCTGCAGACCAAAGGGTCCTGGGTTTGATTCTGGTCAAGGGCACCCATCTTGGTTGCAGGCTTCTCCTGGGCCCAGGCCCTGGTCGGAGTGCATGGAGGAGGCAACCAATGCATGCAACCAATCCATGTGTTTCTCTGACATAGATGTTTCTCTGTGACCTTTCCCCCTCCCTTCCACTCCCTCTAAAAATCAATGGGAAAATATCCTCAGGTGAGGATTAGCAAAAAGATAATAATAAACAGAACACATGGATTCCAACAAGCAAATGTGCCAAGTATTGAATCATGAAGCTGAAGGCCCAAGAGGGAATGACTAAGCATTGATTTACTCCAATTTTTCTCCTTTGAGTTGGGTCAAAAAATATACCTTTAGGTTAGCTGTAATAAAGGCTATGAATAAAGGCAACCTGCCATGAATGGTGAGAGACATTTTGAGATTTTCGGGATGAAAAAAGAGAGTATCTAGAATGATCTTTCAGCCACCGCTCTACACAAAAGGAGGGGAAGTTTCTCCCACAGTTCCCCTTTGCAACCCTACGTATCGTCTTTGGAAGTTACGGTTTTCTTAAAAGAGGAAATGTTTTGGTATCATATTTCCTCATCAAGTCCAAGTAGCATTCATGCAAAATGACAATAGAAACCATTTTACCTTATGCAAGAGTAGAGTAGCCTATTTATAATCCAGGAATACAAGACATCTGACCTTGGGAATCACACAATATATTGCACCCGAAGGTCAATTGAGAATGTACTTTTCATATAATGCAACTTCATCCCTACGAGAAACATCGTTTATACATAAGCTAATTGCTGATATGGAATTCAGGACGTGTAACCTACCATATAGTGAAGAAATAATTTACCTGCCATCATTAGGGATTTAAGTGTTCTGGTTAAGTGAAGTTTTAATACTTTGAAAAATTTAAAAACTCATTAAATTTAACCATGTTACATACTTCACTGACTTAGTAAACAGAGTATTCTAATAAAATTTCTAGGTAAATCACTTTAGAGTTGTCACTATGAATAACAATTGCTGTTCTGTATTACAATGGCTAATCAGGGCTGTTTTGTCAGGACTTAATGGTGAATTGCTCTGTAACATATACAGTTTGTTGGAAGACTGAAAAATGTATTTTTGATGTGGGAACAAGCCACATTTTGTTTGGTGCACAGTCTGTGTATATGTGTATACACTAGTATCTATAAATCATTCTAGATGTAACCGTTCATGTATATATTCAACTAAACATGAGCTCAACTGATGTCTCCAGTTCTCATCTGCTGCTACGTGGAGCCCTTGGCTTATATGTAACTTCCCTCCCCCACAATGGGAAACGCCATCCTCATCACGCGCCACCCACTTCCCAGTTCCAGTACACATAGGTGCGTCAGCATCACTAATCTTACTCCAAAGGGGAGCAAGGGTCTCATCTAGAACACAGTGTTTATGCTCAGTTAAGTTTACCTTTAGTCTTAGAGAATTAATGTATTTACAGATTTATGTAGGGAAGCACCCATTCCCCCACAGAACTTGGCGAGGATTTTTCAGATGTTTATGATCCAAATATATTCCTTTGTCACATGATGCATTCCACGCTGGGAGCTCCAACCTCCTCGTGATTTACAAAATGCATAAAGTTCACGCTTTGTGCTATGAAGTTGTAGGAGACAAAAACTGTCATGTACCCAGCATTAGAGTAACTTAAAGATGGTTTCATCTCCTAAGTCCTCCATGCTTCACCTACTCAACTCTCCTCCCACCAATCCCTGGACACACCGTGAGTTATCACTGCAGCTTTACCTTTTCCACATTCTGAGACAGACTGAAGGCGAGAGCGTATCAGCTTTTCAGACTGGCTTCTGCCACTTAGCAAGATGGATTTGGGACTCATCCATGCCTTTGCATGGCTAGACACTCTACTCTTTCTTATCTTATCTAATAAAAAGAGTAATATTGAAATTGACCATTTCTCCAGGATGCCTAAGCCATGCCCACCAGCCAATCAGAGCAGCTGTATGCAAATTATTCCAGCCAAGATGGAGGCCGGCAGTCACGGAGCTAGAGTAAACAGGGGGCTTCCATTGCACCAGGAGTAAACTGTCTGCCTAGGCCAGCTGGACCTCTCTCTGCTCAAGGCAACATAGTTGCAATTATAGAAGCCACAGAGCTGAAGCAAACAGGAGGCTTCGTTATCTGCCTAGGCCTTGGCTTAAAGCAACAGTTTCAATTATAGAAGATAAATAAACCCCAGAAATCTGGTTCCAGCCAGCCTTGCTGGGACTTTGGGTCAATGGGAACTGTGGGCAGTCTGAAAGCCTGAAAATGGCCCTCAGCCCATCACCCAGGCTTGCCTCACCCCAATGGGGTGGGGGTCCACACTAGGGAGATTGGCCAGCCTGCAAACAGTCATCAGCCCCTTACCCAGGCTGGCCAGGCATGCCAGCAGGTGGACATCCCCTGAGGGGTCCCAGACTACAAGAGGGCACAGGCTGGGCTGAGGGACACCCCGAGTGCACAAATTTTTGTGCACCGGGCTCCTAGTCCTATATAATAAAAGGGTGCTATGCAAATTGACCCTAATGGCAGAATGACCAGGAACGACCAGTCACTATGATGTGCACTGACCACCAGGGGGCAGACGCTCAACTCAGAAGCTGCCCCCTGGTGGTCAGTGTGCTCCCATAGGGGGAGTGCCACTCAGCCAGAAGCTGGCTCATGGCTGGCCAGCGCAGCGGTGGTGGCGGGAGCCTCTCCTGCCTTCATGGCAACACTAAGGATGTCTGACTAATGGCTTAGGTTCGAGGGCTCCCAGGCTGCCAGAAGGATGTCTGACTGCCAGCTTAGGCCGGGCCTAAGCCATCAGTTGGACAACTCCTGCAGGGTCTTGGACCGTGAGAGGGCGCAGGCCGGGCTGAGGGAATCCCTCCCTACCCCCACCCCCTGAGTGCATGAATTTTCATGCATCAGACCTCTAGCTACTAAATAATACTATACTGTCTGGATTTATTACAGTTTGTTTACCATACACTCACTCGAAGTCATCTTTGTTGTCTTCAGCGTTTGTCAATTATGAATGAAGCTGTCATAAACATTGTTAGGCAGGTGCTTGTGTGAACAGAAGTTTGCAAATCAACTGGACAAACAGCTAGGATTGTTTCATAGAAGGATAATGCCGTTTGCTCTTCTGTACCCTTGCTGATTTTCTGTCTACTCGCTCTACAGAGCACTGAAGGGAGGGTCTGGGAGTCTCCAACAACAAGGGGGGATTTGTTTGTCACCAGTTGGCTTTCCCTAAAGGAGATGACTGCAGTTGACCTGGGGGAACCTTTTTTCAGGTAAGAAGCCTTAAGAGTCCAGCCTGGGCTTCCTCGAGGAAGAACATGTCTTGTACAGACAGTAACATCCACCACGACTGAGGATTCTACTGTTCTTCCCAAGGGCCTCTGGCTGCACGGGAGAGCAGCAGGTTGCCCACAAATATCTGCTCTGGCTTCCACCATTAGCAGCTGCTGATATGGGTAGAAGGACGAAGATGACATGGGGAAGGAGGCGAAAGGGAATGCCAAGTGGGCAGGTCACAGGTAGTGGGGGCTGGAGATTTGCAAAGGCCTGCGGGTATGCGAAGGTTGGAGGTCTTCAAAGGGCTGGCAATATGCAAAGGGCTGGGGCCCTTCAGAGGACTCGGGATTCTGGTTTCTGCAACAAGGTTGCTTATCTTTCCCTGATGATCTGCATTTCTAGGTCACACAGGCAACCTCCAGCCAGGTTAGAACGTGCCTTCTTTAATCAGAACAAAACAATCACGGTTAACGGAGCACAATGAATATTTCCTATCATTAAAGTTGGCCCCAATATTCTATTTCTGCCCCTAGCACTCTGCCACAGTAGTTTACCAATAGCTCCAGACACAGTCTTTCCTAGCGAGGCCTCAAGGAGGGGGGGGGGGATTTTAGTGACAAAGAAACACATTCTAAGGTGCCTAGATCATCTGAAATCCCTTAATACTCACACTACCAATACGTCACAATTCCGTGAAAAGCATGCCAGTGCAAAATTTAAAATTAAGCATGTGTTTTGTAACTTCTGGATATAATAAATTTGAAATTAAAAGATATTTTAAGTTAAAAATGAATGATTAATCTATATGTTAAAAATAACTTAAATATGTAGAGATAATTAAAATATACTTTCTAGACTGAAAATCTATAGTGGTCGTCAGGCCATTTTTTAGTTCCTTTTTAATTAAAACCCTCCAGGTTTTCATTGTAATTTTCTTCTCAACTTTTTTTTTATGGATTGTGTTTAAAAGTTCACATTTTTAAAAAATATATTTTTATTGGTTTTAGAGAAGAATGGAAAGGGAGAGAGAAATATCAATAATGAGAGAGAATCATTGATCGGCTGCCTCCTGCACCCCCGACATGGGGATCAAAGCTGCAACCTGGGCATGTGTCCTGACTGGGAATTGAACCCTGACCTCCTGGTTCATAGGTTGACGCTCAACCACTGAACCATGCCAGTCAGGCGCCCTTAGGAACTTTTTAAAATGCAATACAGAATTGATTGTAGCGAACATGTGTATATTCTACCCCTGAGACGCACCTATTTTATAGCCAGAAGTTTATATAGTTTGACCACCTTCACCCATTTCAAAATTCCCTCACCCACCCCGAGACGCCCCTGGCCACCACCCATGTGTTCCCTGTATCTGTGAGTTTGTTTGGGGGGTTGTGTTTAAATTCCATATATAAGTGACATCTTAACAGTATTTGTTTTTCTCAGTCTAATTGATTCCACTTAGCATCATGCCCTCAAGATCGCATATGTTGTTGCAAATGGCAAGATTTTCTTTTTAAAAAATCTTCATTGTTGAAAGTATTACATATGTCCACCTCCTCCCCCCAAAATTTGTCTCTATCATGTTTTAAGTGCCAATCAGTTATGTGAAATTGTAAAGCATGCTTTAACTCCTATGTGTGCTGTGCCAAGTCTGCGCAGATCCTAAAGCTAGCTCTGAGCATCCTGACAATATTTAACCTATATCTCCTATCGTGTCCATAAGCTGGGGAAGTACTGTTTAAATTGGGAGAAAACATATATAATAAAAATATGCACTTAAAAAAATCCCTCAATGCAATGCTAAAATAAAAAATAGTTTGCAATGGACTTCCTGTTCTCTCTTCATTCTGAAATTTGGTGTTACTATATTTTACTACCCTGAGACTTCATGTCCTTGAAACCAAATGTGCTGGTTACCACTATAAACCAAGAGTCAGAGACTATTGATAGGAAGCTCCTGACGTTAAAATATCAAGTCATTTGGTTTAAACAGCTGTCATTTTATAATTTTTTTTTTTTAGAAAAAAGATGTCTTTGGAGATCATGCTTACAGAACATACTCATAATTTCAATCCCACACAATATTTTAATTCCATAAGGTGTGTGGGTGGCTATTTCAAATTGACATCGTTTTGTGTTATTTTTCACATGCAAAATTATTATCAGATGGAGGTGAAATTAAATATTCTGAATGTGATTTTTTAAAAAAGTCTCAGTGTTCTTGACTTATATTACCAACTGCGAAATGCTGCTAACATTTATCCATTTTTGGAAAATGAACCACTTTGACAACATCAGCAGTTTTAACAAAAAATAAAAACTGAACTTTGTCAAAATATCTGCACAAAAATGTGCGAAATTGCTCAATGTATAAAGATGAGAAAATTTGATAAGTAATCCACAGTTTTATCAAATATTTAGTGATACTGACTAAAATACGTTATAAAATGTACTCATTGATTTTGGTGAGTCAATTGTATGATTTATTTTTATGAAATACATTTTATTAATCAAATACATATAGTATTTTATAGAAAAGTTCACCTTTTCCTGTCAGTCATTGAATATCTCAAATAACAGGGAATGACCTTTTGTAAAAAAAAATCACAATATACTTACGAATAGCTTAATATACCATAATATACAATAAATTCAATAACTCTCAGTAATTAGCACGTCAACTTCTACATCTCCTAGTTTATCAGATTTCTCTTAGGTTATCACAGAGAGATAGACGGAATTTTTTAATATTAGTGAATTATAAAATGCAGGGATTTATAAATGAACAATTTAGCACTATGATGGAAAAATTTCTTTGTTGTCACAGACAGAAACAGTAACTCCATGTTCTCTGTGCTCCTTCATGCTCGAGATATTTATTTTAAAAAATCTGACAAAGGAAAACATAGCACGTCAGTGGGACTTTACTTCTCATTTTTCCTGAATTCTAGTGAAGAGAAAGGATTTCTTCATTCCTAGCATTACGGAATGTATTTGCAAAAGCCTATGTGTGCTCTCTCTTCTATAGGCAGTGTTTTTATAGCACATGCGATTTTCCCCATTGTTTTAACTTTATCATCACTAGAGGCCCAGTGCACAGAATTCGTGCATGAGTAGGGTCCCTAGGCCTGGCCTTCGACCAGGGCCAATCTGTGGGGTGCCTATTGGAGTGACTGAGGCCCCCCACTCGCACCCATCTTGGCCAGCCTGGCACCGCCCTCTCACTGGCGCCTCTGCCTGCTGGTCTCCTCCCTCTGGGGCAACTGGTGGGGCGATTGGGACCCCCTGCTTGCACCCACGTTAGCTGGCCTGGAGCCTGTGGGCTGGAGGCAGCTCCTGCGTTGAGTTGAGCATCTGCCCCCTGGTGGTCAGTGCACATCATAGGGACTGGTCGCTGGGCCGTTCAGGCGACTGGCATTTAGGCTTTTATTTTATAGGATTGGAGTCTTGCTACAGTACTGATATTAACGCTAGTCTATCAACAGGACCCAGCAATTGGTTATTATAATACTAATATCACAATAGGATTTCTTTTTCTTCCACTTTTGAAGGTTGCACAGAGAGAAACTTCATATTGTGCAGTAACGCTGATTAATATGTTTCTCACTGAAATTGGAGGCACTCATTCGTTAGCTCCTTTACACACTCTGTCTTCTCTTGTCTAAGACCCACATGTTTTTTGATAGTCAACGTTAAAGACAAGGCAATAAGAACTAACCGAAAATGTCCCATTTTGCTGCTGCCAAAACTCACTCCCCGACGAGCTTTATATTTACTGTAGAAATGACAGGATTACCAATTTCCTTTTAAATGAGTGTGTTTCCATCAGGCACATTACAATGTATGAGTATATTGAGATCATTTTTTAAAAAATTAAAAGGATATAAGCACACTTATTTTTCATATAAAAATACAGTTACAGCTGATGAGCTAAAATAAGTTCTCACTGAGAAAGAACATTATAAGCCTTTTATCTGCTCTTTATTACACCCTGTTAAAATCATGCTTTATTCCTGCCTCTCTAACATAGATACTGTATATTTTTGTAATTTTTAAAATATATTTTTATTGATTTCAGAAAGGAAGGAAGAGGGAGAGCTAGAAACATCAATGATGAGAGGGAATCATGGATCAGCTGCCTCCTCCATGCCCCACACTGGGAACCGAGTGGCAACCCAGACATGTGCCCTGACCCGGAATCAAACCCTGACCTCTTGGTTCATAGGGTGACCCTCAACCACTGAGCCACTCTAGCTGGGCTAGATAACTATATTTTTTTCCTTACTCTTTATCACTGGAATTTAATGAATCATACTACCTATACTTTGTGAAAGAGGCTGTTATTTTTTGGGGAAAAATAATATCATAGATTATATTGAGCTGATGCTTTAACTAAAAGTCAAATTGTGATATTTAAGGATAGAAATGCAGCCCCAACTAAGTTATTTTCATTCCAATTGACCTTGATCCCAGAAGTCAATTCCTCTAGGACTCAGCCTCCTCTGCATGGCCCTGGTCAGAGATGGATGTGGCCAGCCACCCACCCCATCACATGGCAGTTCTTCCCAAAGAAATCATTAGTGGATTTGATTTTAAAAGGAGGCATTTCCAAAAGCACAGGAACACACACACACACACACACACACACACACACACACACACACCTCTTGTGGAGAAACAATGCATTTGTTATGTTTGGAGCCAGAGGCATTAATTTGAATCCTGGCTTTAACCTCTATTAACTTGAACAAATTAATAAACATTTCTTAGCCTTAAGATATTGCCTTGGAATGGGAAATTATTAACAATAGCAACATATATTAGGCACTTATATCTTTTTGGAAATCTCCTAAACAATGTATATGCTTGTGTCATTTAAACACACAACAGACATATATATGAGTTTTGCTTTATCAATTCCTACTTTGTAGATAAGTAAACTAGAGATCACAATACCTGTGTCTCTTATTATTTAGGGCTGTGGGGAAGGTACAGTTATAAAATGCAAATGCCTCTTCAAGAGCAAGAAGCACCACCTGATGAAAGCCACTATTCCTTTTCCTCCTGCCATTCCCTGCTCCGGGCCACGGGTCTGTTCGTGAATGTGGTGATATATACGTCTATCAGCTTAACCTGTGGAACAGCGTTAGGTTTCTGAGAGAATCACAGGGTCAAAGTTTCCTGAAACAACCCAGAAACTTGAGAAGAAGTGAATGGGAGGGAAGAAGAGTGTGAACACTTCAAGAGGGACAACATGGAGAGTCCAGGGTTCTCCAGGTTTGGGGAGTGAAAAGGGCGGAGATGTGTGTAAGTGCCCTTATTCTCAGGGGCACCCCATCCTGCACAATGATGGGGCTTCAACAGGGAATAGAATCATTGATAAAAATAAACATAAACTTGGTCATTCAAATGACCAAAATACATTTCTCATAAGTATGTGGGCTTCATTCTAGTTCCTGATTCAAAGCTCCCTAAACCCTTGAAATGTCCTCTGTGAAGAGTGACCATGTGACTTTTGTTATTTTAAGGAGGTGACTTGGAAAGCTCTGTGGTGAGTTAAATTTGGGGCTGGATGCCAGTGGAGCCAACACCATGATTAGAGGGTTGGAACCTTCAGTCTCTTCTCCTAGTCTCCTGGGAGGAGAGAGGGGCTGGAAATGGAGTTCAACCACCAAAAGGCCAAAGACTTAATCAATCCTGCCTATGCCATAAAATCACCGTAAAAACCTAGAAACAATGGGGTTCAAAGAGCTTCTAAGTCAGTGAATGCCTTCCACCATTCCTTACTTGCGCTGCATCTCTTTTATCTGGCTGCTCCTGACTTACAGCCTTTTATAATAAATTATTGATCTAGTACATAAAGTGTTTCTCTGAGCACCGGGAGCTGCTCTTGCAAATCAATTGCACCCAAGAAGGAGACCTCAGGAGCCCAGGATGTGTAGCCAGTTGGTCAGACGTACAGGTAACAGCCTGGATTTCTGACCGGCATGTGCAGCCCATGGAGGGGCCATGGGGATACCCATGCTATAGCTGAGGCAGGAGAGTAAGAAGCCAGAAAACTTCCATGACAAGTGGGATGGGGAAACTGAGGCAGGCAGGTGATTCAAACTGGCCCCATCCAATACGTGGCCCACCTGTCTCCTTCTCCCTTGCATGACCACCCACGTATGCGTGAAACCCTCAGGACAACAAGGTCATTACCCCCTCCCCCCAACCCCAGAGGGAATCTTACCAAGAGTGCAGAATTCAAACAATTACAATGTTCACATAAACTGTGATAAATAGTATGATAAACAGAGCCTATGGGCCTCAATTGATGCATAATTATCTCCTATGCTTTCTCAGTGGGTTTAGGAGTTGCATATCTTAGAACATTTACTAGGAAAGATTAAAATGTACCTAGCTAAAGATGAAGTAAACGGTGGAATGATGTTTGCAAAGACCCAAGAATAAGGGAAAACATGTATTCTAAAGAAACTGTGATAGGTTTTATATGGCTTATACAAGAGGTAAGATGAGGAGGGTCAGAGAGGACACGGGGATGATAACAGCTAACATCGCTTGAGAACTAGTGCCAGACTCTCGTCCCAGCCTTCCGTAGGGAGAACCTGATGTTCTCCTCAGAACAACCCTGGGGGCACTTCAATGAGTAGAACATGCTCCACCATACATGCGTCGGTCAGACCACAGCACTGAAGGCAGACTGCCGTCTTGCCTTAGCTATACAGCTTTGGAGAAAATACTTAACCTCTTTGTGCTTTACTTTCTTCATCTGCAAAATGGGGATAATCATAGCATATCTATTAGGTAGTTACAGTCTGAGGATTACATGACCTAACAGATGAAAAGCAGGTAGATAGTAACTGGCATATAGGAAGTACATATTTTAGTTACTATGATTTTATTTCCTTCACTTATCATTTTCAGAAATTATCAGTGTTCCGTTTAAAATGTTAAGTCAGGTCACAGTAATATTCTCCTCACAAGCCTCGATTGGGTTCCCAGCTCACCCAGAGTAAGTATCAAATTCTGGGCGAGCAACACATACCTGGAGTTTTATGCCTTTCTTTTTCTAGTTCCAGAATATCCATTCATTGTAACTAGAATGATTTTACCAAGAGTGCTATACATTGGCTTCTCGGGTAAAAAACAAAAACAAAAACTTCCATGAGATTTCACAGAAAGTTTCCTGAGGAGAGCTGACTCAGCTGACACTGTCCTCATTTCTCCATCTTAATTCACACACTTTTTCCTCAGATCAAAATGAGAAATTTTTCAAAAATTTTATAGAAAGTATGAAATAATACATTTATAAAACATAAAAACTAGCAATTTTTCTCTCAGTTCCCTGAAAAAACAATTAGTTAGACTAAGAGAATCAGCTTGATGTAAAAATATGTAACTAAACTTTAGTTAATTAATCAACACTGAAATTATTATGTTGTCATTTATCTTTAAAAAGTCACTTGTTCTTAGCCAGTTTCATTTAAATAAACCTACCGTTTTTGAACACCTCTGACATCACTCACCTCATCATATTTTGTGCAAATCAGACATAATGTGATTTTAAGTACCTTGTACATTTAGCAGGTGTCCATTCTCATACAGACTAAGAGCATATCTGCAGGCTTCACTACTCAGTTACTATGACCATTATAACCACAGAGAGAAACAAGCATATACATAACACACAAATTAAAAATTCCAAAATGCATCACATTTATGTACAAGCCTCGTGTGTATCTCCTCTGGATGGACACTTTCTGAACGCAGAGATGACCACGGGCGTTTACTTGCTTTAAGTAAATGCTCCTGACTTACATTTGCATTGGATGCCGTCTGCCCCTTCGATGCTCACTGCATTCAATATGAGCGTTCCTGACCCTGCTGCAGGTTCCATGTCTGAGGAAGCATGACAGAGCTATGCTAGCATGGAAGAGAGTGCCTGGCTCCTAGCACATCCTTAGAGGAAATGCACAAACAAAAGCAAATGCCATTGTTAGGCAGTGAACTGTGATCCCCAAATTCTTATTTCACAGTCCTTCCCCCTAATGTGACTATATTTACAGACAGGGCCTTTAAGTAGGGAATTAAGGTTAAATTAAGTCATAAGGGTGGGGCCCTAATCCAATAGGGCTGGTATCTTTAAGAAAGGAACAGATACCAACGATGTCTTGCCCTCTCTCTCTCCTGCGCTCTCTCTCTCTCTCTCTCTCTCTCTCTCTCTCTCTCTCTCTCTCTCTCTCTCCCTCTCTCTTCCCCCCACCCCCGCCCCAGCAGAAGCCAACCTTGATCTTGAACTTGGAGAATTGGAGAACCAGCCTCTAGAATTTGAGAAAGTAAATATATGTCTCTTGTTCAAGCCACTCAGACTTTGGTATTTTGTTAAGTCATCCTTAGCAGACTAACACAGCCATCATTTTCCCCTGGGAGTCATATTCTTAATGTATGATAATAAGAGCACCCTAAAAAATATTTTTATAGCATAAATATGTATCATATATAATATTATAGAATGATCTATTGAATATGCATTTATATATGTATTATGTATGTTCACATTTCTCTAGAAATATATAAACAAACTGCATATATAAACTTAATATGCACAATAACATACCCAAAATACTGTGGATACTCATTACACTGTTCTCAAATATTCCTAAGTATTACTATTTAATAAGAACTTTTGCTACCTGAATCCAATGCGCATGTGAATGACCCAGGCTTGTGTTATTTGTAAACTCTAGTTTGATTTTCTTTCTTTCTGAACTGTAAAGCACCATAAACTAAAAGGGAGTGATATTTTCTAAAACTGGACTACAATATGATCATATCCCAAGAGACCTACAGATAAGAGTAATAATTTTCACATAATAAAATGGAAGTGGCATGAAACAATGCAAAATTATGAACCAACTGCCAATTACCTTATATTTTTAAAGTGTATTTCCCATTTGAATAACAAACCCCCAGTAATCACAACAGTTAAGCAAAATGTTGCTTTTGAACAATGAAGTAATTCTCAACATGAGTTTAGGCCAAAGGCCTCTGAGTCATGTTTATTGCTCTAGGGATACAAAAGCAATATTATTATTTCATTCCACTTGTATAGAAAAGCTGTTTCCTATTGAAATATTTGCCAGGACTGTTGGAGCTGGAAAATCTTATTTCTATTTTTTCCTGAGAAAAAAATCAACAGAATTTACAGCCTATTTTATGTTTATCAAGTAGATCACCAAAATTCAACTTTAAACTTTTATGGCCAGTGATTGTAAGAATATATTTTATCTGGATGAATTTTATTCTAGAGCTACAAAGCCTGATGTCCCTTGAAACAAAACCACATTTAAACTGTGTGTGTGTGTATGTGTGTGTGTGTGTTTAAGACCCTCTCCATTAAAAAAACACAATTATTTAACTATAAAATTATTATTGGTTATGAATGTATGTTCTTTCATTTTGAGTAAGTCACATCTAACCAATAAAGTGTCTGTTTTATGTATGTTATGATTCTGTTACATACCAAATATAATTTGAGGCAATTTAAAATATTATAAAAAATCATCGAAAATGTATAGGAAAAGAATTATTCCCATTTCACACCGAAAGCCACTGGGGTAATTTTCTCAGGCTGTAAACCTACTTAGCAGCAGAGCTGAGAGGAGACCTAAACCTCTGTGCCATCTCTCCCTGAGTGATGGCCCCACGAGAGTAAACATTATCTCATCGCCTCACATTTCACGTGAAGATTTATCCTCATGGTCAGTATAGAAAGGTCTTCCACAATTTCTTCAAAATTAAAGAATTTCATTTACTTAATTTAAAAAATAGCACCTATCTCATAAACTACTCCTAGTAGACATACACATTTTTATCATTTTTAAAGTCCTTCCTCTAATTCTGGTTTGACAAGTACCAAGATAAGTGTATTACTTCCTTTTAATTTTCAGATTTATTTTTATTCTTTTACTACATAAAGTCATACATTATTATTTGCATTTACCGATTACAACTGAGTATAAATTCAGTTTTAAAAAATCACATTTATTTACACAACTTTCATCAAGAAAGATGAGTTGGGTAAAATGCCCCAAAATGGCTCCATAAGTAAGCAGAATTAGGATTTTTTTTCCTTGTGAACTATTCTGCTCACTGCTTCAACATTATTAAGCACTACCTAGATCCTGGAAAGGTGTGGAGTGTTTAGATATTGCAACAGATGAGAACATACTTGGGGAGGAGTTCTGTTTGTATTAATAAACTCTTCCATTTTTAAGTATCTAGGGTATTTCCGTCTCTGATTTCTTCTGCTTCTCAATAGATTGCCTTAGGATATATAAGAAAAACAAACTAAGAGTTGATGAAAATGTATTATTTTAAAAAATATATATTTCCTGGTCTTCAAAGAAAGCTTATCTGATTGTATTAAACTCATACTTCTTGGCAATTCTTTATCTATGTAATCTATAGCCAAATATTTTCTTTCAAGAAACCACCTCAATTTATCTTTGTTGTGTAAGTGTGTGTGTACTTGTGTATATGCATGCAATGTTGTGATGTAAATATTTATTATGTTAATTTAAAATGTTATAATACAACTTATTCTTATAGATCCTATTTTATTAGTAGTAACTAGGGGCCCGGTGCACAAAAATTTGTGCACTCGGCGAGGGGAGGAGGGGATCCCTCATCCTGGCCTGTGCCCTCTCACAGTCTGGGACCCCTGCTGGCATGCATGGCCAGTCTGGGTGAGGGGCTGAGGGCTGTTTTCAGGCTGGCCACAGCCCCCTCAGGGTTTGTACACTGGGAGTGGGATGGCTGGTGAGTGCAGGCGTGGACGTTTCCAGCCGGGTGGCCTACCATCGCACATACCTGGTGGGCCTCCACCACTGAGGGGACACACCTGGTGCAGAGCTGGGTGGCAGACCAGGGGGTGGACACTGGTGCATGGTCCCTTGGGGGGCCATGCTGCTGAGCGGACACACGGGGGTGGAGCCAGGCACACGCTCACACACACCCCATGGAGGCCCCCATGGTGGAGGCAGGTGGCTGGACCTGTGGCAGAGGCTCTGCATGGGGGCAGAGGATGCTCGGGCATGACCCCGAGGGGGTACCCACCTCAAGCCCCCACCACTGAGCTTCTGAGGTCGCATGGGCCCAATTGCTCTATTCCCAGGCCTCGCAGGGCCGGGCTGGGCTGCCAGCTCCCGGCCTTGTGGCTGCTCACTGCTGTCTGGAACCACCATGGGCACGATTGCTCTATTGCCAGCCCCAGCCGAGGGCCGGGCCGGCTCTCACCCAAGGCCGCCCAGAACCAACCACTGGCACGATCGCTCTATTCCCAGGCCCAGGCTGCAGGGCCGGGGCCTGGGCAGCCAGCTCCCGGCCTTGCTGCCAACCGCCAGTGCCATGAATCGACTTCCAGAGCACACACAGGCGGAGGCCAAGGCCTCCACCTGTGCGTGGGCCAGCACAATCTCTCTATTCCCAGCCCCATGGCGCAAGAAAGGAAGTGAGTTCTGATCTTATAGGGTTTGTGGTTCAAACAAGCCAAACCATTTTCAAAATGTATACATAAAATTAACAACCCATAGGACATTTGTGGAGCACTTTGGAAAAGATTTTAAAAGCATGTCAACATCCTTTGGCTTATTTAGTCCTTGAAACGGGTAAAATGAACTAGCAAAAAAAGTATTCCTACCTCACACTATAGAAAAGGAAGCAGACACTCAGAGGTTAAGGAAGCAGACACTAATACAAAATCGGAGGATTTAATCTTCCCGACCTTCCACAAAACTCATTCTGTTAAAAGCTGGGCCTGGTAAACACCCGGCTGGCCTGACTGTCAATTTAATCTCAGAAGCTGGAGAGAATGATGAGAGAATTGCCATTCTATACTTAATTCCAACCAATAAGAAGCAACTGCAGGGAAGTGGAAATGACAGAAAATCTGGGGGAGATCCCATTTAAACTCTTAGAATTTATTACTGTCCATGTTGGTTACTTGTGTCTAGTCAATATACTCCCTTCAAAAGGAAATCTATATTTTTAATGAGAAGAGATAGGTAACAGCACAGTTATCGGAGTTTTAGCATTATTTATAGGGCAATATAGGTTCATTACAGGGGAAAATATTAATGCTAATAATGGATTTCTTTCAGGAATTAAATTATGGAGATATACCCACAGATTATTCTAAGAGAGAAGAAAGTAGTAAGGGGATTTGAATAGTTCAGTTATTGAAATAAAATGTATAAAGGACAGACTACAGTATAATGATCAAAGGTAATTATAACAAATAGACATTGACTTGTAAGATCAATTTTTAAAGCAAAATTAGCATAAAATACCCATGCGAGAGAGTATTAAATGGCTATAAAATATTATAATTATATATACTATGAAACAAGGACACTGAAAACAAAGCCCAGTTTACTTTAGGGTAATAGCTTATTGCTTATAAATGAGCAAAAGTTACACACGTCTTCAGCTTTTTCTGCTCAGATGCATGGCCACCCAGACAACAAAAGGTAGAGTGGACTTTGGTAAAAGTGCTGTGAAGCCTAAGGCAGAGAGAAGGCTCTAAGACAGGATATTTTCAGAGAGGTAGCTGCTCTATAAAAATGCAAATCTCTTGGCCTGGATGACATCCACTCAAGGAAGCCAAGAAAGAAATTGAAGATGAAATCTCTGAATCGCTGTCCGTCTTCTTGGAAATAGTCAGAGGATAAAGAGAAGGCCTGGGAGACAGAAGGAAATGATAGCACAAATTTCATAACAGCCACAAGATGGCTTTTTCCAAATTGTAGAAGGTGACGTAGGGTAAGGCCATATACAAAAGGATCGATTCCTTAATTTTTTAACATTTAAAAAATCATGTTTCATTAAAAGAAAGTTTTTCCTTTGTATTAGTGTGGAGAAAAAAGATGGTAAAAATATGCCATGAAATAGCTAATAAAAATAATACACATCAGTGTACCAATATGATTTTCAGATAAAATAGAAGACATATCAGAAAGCATTCTATGGAGGGAACATTTGTAAAATGTTCTCTTCAAATACATCAGTCTATACTTCTTCATTTTCTATGCTTCTGTATCGTTCAATTGTGACACTGGACATTTATTCATATTTCAATGGAGTAATTTAAAATTAAGTGAAAAAAAGCAGAAATTGTCTTAAAGCATTTTATAAAACTACAATGATTAATTCTGTATAATACTGGCACTAGAAGGAAAGCAAATAATTAACACATTTTCCAGTAATGTGTCATGCCACCTTAGATACAATGAAAGCATCATTTGAAATCAATGGAGATATACTGTGTTTTTTCAAAAAGTAGTACTAGAATTCCTGGTTATGTTTTTTTGGAGAACAGGTACTTGGCTGCTTCTCAAATACTACATCAAAATCAGATTCTAGATTTGATAAGGGGTTCCAGTAAAATGAATAATATTAAGGGTAAAATAAACTACACATCCATATTTTTATAAAGTAAGAATAAGAATGGCTTTTCTAAAATCACAGAGAAGGCGGGAGCACTGCTTGTATATATAGAATCTTATTAAGTCTTCAGTTCATATTTATTAGGCACCTCTTGTCTCAAGGCAGGAGCTCATGGGGATGTAATGATAAACAAAGCACACATAATCCCCGACTCATTACTTGTAACAGGTTTCCTGGGGCTGAGGAATAAGGGGTGAGCAGGAATCAGAGGTGGTAATGGAATAATATTTTCAACCTTGCTGGGAGTGCTCTGCCCAAACCTATAATACTATTGCTTGTCTATTGCTTGTCTTCAAGGTCATTCCATTTTCAGGAATGTTAAGAATACATTATTTACAACTGTGTGGATATACATTTGTCTACAACACAGCTATAGTGTTTCTGTAAAAAAAAAAGTTAAAAAATTATATAATTGGGTGATGGAGATCATTCTCTCTGAGGAAATAATAAAATCCCATCCTGTGCTATAATTCACGTGGCACAGCAGAGAAAGCATCGTCTGCTGATGGTCCCATATAGTGAGCATAAGTAATGCTTGGGCTACAGATTTCCAAAATTCATTCATAAAGGCACATTGATTTGTCAAAGTTATGACCATTAAGACAAGAACCACTTGTCTATGGATAATGGTAGAAAATGAAATTATGAGAGTGTACATACGAAATTACACAGGGGAAGACAAAGGAATAAATATAAGACAAAAATATAGACTTGAAATTTACCTACGTTAAACAGAGATACAGACTAAATATAGTAACGGAGACTGATTGGTATTGTGAGAGTCCTATCAAAGAGGAGGAAAGGTTGGCATTTGGACAAGAAAAATAAAAAGAAAAAGAAAAAAAGGAAGGAAGGGAGGAAGGAAAGAGGGAAGGAAGGGAAAGAGAGAGGGAGAGAGAGGGAAGAAGGGAGGGAGGGAGGAAGGGAAGGAAGGAAAGAAGGAAGGAAGGAAGGAAGGAAGGAAGGAAGGAAGGAAGGAAGGAAGGAAGGAAGGAAGGAAGGAAGGAAGGAAAGGGTAGAGTGAGCCATATAATAAAATAACTATATTGTGCCAGATACTGATTGAAAAAGAAAAAGAAAATTCATGGAGGGCATGAGCAGTGATGCCGCATAGAGGCCACGGAAGGGGAAAGGAAAGGGCTCCTGGGACGTGGGAAGTGGCTGCTATTTGTGAGGAGAGCTCTTCCATCAGAGCTCATGCCAGATGCCCTTTCATACAGGACCATCGCGCTCCCAGGCGGGATTCCCCAGGGAAGGGGGTCCACAGGCAGCGGTCACTGTGTGGGAAGTGAATGGAAAGCCCGGCCCAGGGCTGGAGGCTTGGACAGGACATCAGGAGCTGGTTGCTCTGCTGGAAAGGGTCCTGCCTCTTCTGTGACCACATGGCACAGTCACTGCTGGGCCATCTTCATCCTGACGAGCACCTGCACCTGCCTCGCCTCCCCCAGCCGTCCCCTCCCCCTGCATCACTGCAGTGGCCTCTGCACTGCGTTTTCCCTTCACTTTTACCTCATTTCCATCAAATCTCCAAGAATTGCCAGGTGCTCTTTCCAAACCAAACCTGATGCATGATGCCCCCACCTTCCCCCAGCCCTTGCCTGGCTCTCAAAGGTTCACGCTAATCACTCAAACACACATGCCTGTGTCACCCAGTTTTGCTGCAGGAAACCATGGGCATCTGAGGAAATAATAAGATCAATTCCCGTCCACTCTGTTTCTGTACGTTTTGCCTTTTCTGCCTCTTTAGCTGACAGTCAGGGGTGCTCAGCCCCTCTAAGCAGCACCAGGCAGATGGGACCCAGTGTCTCGGTTCAGCATGGAGGGTCCTGCGCCCTTGGAAGTGAGCTCTTTTCTTCCTTTTCCCTTCTGCCCATCTGCTAGTGCATCACTAAATAAAACGATTCTGTAACGGCATGAACTCTGGGAAAATCCCATGCTGTATAAGCTTCCCAATGAACACAGTTTTTGATAAAAACTACATTCGTTTATACAACTTGAATTAAAAGCATATGCCTCACTTATTCTCTCCTGAGTCTTTGCAGCAGGAAAAAGAGAAAAAGAAAAAAGAGAAGAGAAGAAAAGGAAGGGTCGCCCCTTGTAAATCCCTTTCCTCCTGAAGCTGGGCTTCAAGCACAGGTCCTTACCAGGTGCAGCCCTGCCGCCCTTGCCCTCGGCTGATGCAGCCGCGTCTCCCCAAGGCCTGGCCAGGCCCGTCCCTGGAGGGAAGGGGACATGAAAGGCTCCTGCTCCGGTTCCCGCCACCACACCACACACTGAGGGGCAGAGCAGCTGGACCACGTGCTCCCGATGCACAGGCCCCGCTCTCCATCCTCAAAGGCACCGCGTCCTTCAGGTCTCATACCCAAGGCAAGGGCAAAGGTCACGCCCAGCCCCACTCCCCTCTCCCCAGGCACAGGATGGCCGCTCCTCCATCCCCTGTATAATGTTACGTTTGCAGTTACCTCGCCAGAAAGAATTAAGTTGTGGGAAAGTGGAAAACGTGATATCTGCTGATTCCATCAGCTTGATCTAGTAGCTTTAACTAAGATGAGCAACTGCATCAGGCCTCATCGCTTTTCCAGTTTCTTCCTGGACAGATAGATGCCTCCTAACAGGACCTGATATCTTACTAGGAAATTAGTGATTTCTGGGTACAACCACCCAGAATGCTTTTGAAATTTCTCCTCCTAAATAGTTTAAAGGTTAAGGAATAAAACTGTAATTCAAATAGTTACAATAAATTAAATATACATTTAAAATAAACAATGTATGCAATGTTTGAACCTCTATGAAGAAAGTATGGGAGTTTCTCAAAAAATTACAAATGGAATTATCAGACGATCCAGCAAGCCCACTTCTGAGTGTATATTCAACAGAGCTGAGAGGGGGTCATGAGGAAGTATCTGCACCCCGTGTTCACAGCGGCCTTATTCCCAGGAGCCAGGAGGCAAAAGCAGCAACCCAAATGCCCATCTCCACACAAACAAATGACATTCAAAACACGAAATTTACATAAAATGGAATATTATTCAGCATTGAAACGAAAGGAAATCCTGTCATATGCTGTAATGTGAGTGAACCTTGAGAACGTTAGGCTAAGTGCAATAAACTAACCACAACAAGACAAATTCTTATAAACAGAATCTAGAATGGCAGTTATGAGGGAGGGAAGGAGGGAGGAAATGAGCTACTGTCTGATGTTTATATAAGGTTAGTTTTGGGAGACATGAGAGATAATGATCTACTTACTACACAGCAACTTGCATAGTACCACTACTGAACAGCACACTTAATGGGTAAAATAGAAAATTGTGTTATGTACTTTTAATTGTAATTAAAAGTAAAATGTATCATATACACACCTACATATAAAACATACAAAAGACTTCACAAATTATACAATGTTAGAAAGAACAGAATCTCAAATATCATTTAACCCAACATGTGTCTTCATCACACATGTCGTAAAGAACACAGGGCAGATGATGTGCTTGGCAGGAGAGTCCAGGGTTCTTTTTTAAAAATATAGATTTTTATTGATTTCAGAGAAGAAGGGGGAGGGAGAGAGAAAAACATCAATGATGAGAGAGAATCATGGAGCGGCTGCCTCCTGCACGTCCCTGACTGGGAATTGAGCCCAAAACCCGGGCATGTGCCCTGACCAGGAATCAAACTATGACCTCTTGACTCCAGGTGGACTCTCCGTCACTAACCCATGCTGGCCAGGCGAGAATACATGGTTCTCACTGGATAAATTAGATCCAAAATTAGATTTATTGCACTACTGTAGAGCTCTTTATATCTAAAGTGAGTCTTTTTGTTGGAGTATTTTTTTATATTAATACCAAACAAGCCTTGGGGAGATTTCTATTCCAGTTTAGCTATAATATCTTCTACTGAATGCTTTATGTCTCTTATGTGAACACTAGGGGCCTGGTGGACAAAAATTTGTGCACTCGGGAGGTCCATCAGCCCGACCTGTGCCCTCTCACAGTCTGGGACCCCTCTGGGGATGTCCACCTGCTCATGTGCCTGGTCAGCCTGGGTGAGGGGCTGATGGCTGCTTGCAGGCTGGCCAAGACCCCCAGTGTGGATCCTCACCCCATTGGGGTGTGGCCAGCCTGGGTGATGGGCTGAGGGCCATTTTCAGGCTGTCCACAGTCCCTTAAGGTTTTGGATCCCTACTGGGGTACCTGGCCAGCCTGGGTAAGGGGCTGATGGCTGTTTGCAGGCTGGCCAAGCCCCCAATAACGTCCCTCACCCCATTGGGGTGTGGCCAGCATGGGTGAGGAGCTGATGGCTGTTTGCAGGCTGGCCAAGCCCCCTAGTAATGTCCCTCACCCCATTTAGGTGTGGCCAGCATGGGTGATGGGCTGATGGCTGTTTTCAGAATTTCAGTCTGCCTACAGCTCCCATTGACCCAATGTCCCAGCAAGGCTGGCTGGACGCAGATTTCTGGGGTTTGTTTATCTTCTATAATTGATACACTGTTCCTTTAAGTGGGGGCCTAGTAACGAAACCTCCTCTGCTTCAGCTCTGGCTTCTATAATGAAACAATATTTAATTAGAAGTCAGGCTTGGCCTGCTGTTTGCTTCAGCTCCTAGGATTGAAACAATGTTGCAAACATGTTCCCTGGAGTGGAGAGATGCCAAAGGCCTGCAAACATTTTCACTCCTGCTGCAACGGACACTGCCTGTTTACTCTGCTCCCTGAGTGCCGGCCTCCATGTTGGCTGGGTTAATTTGCATACAGTCGCTCTGATTGGCTGGTGGGTGTGGCTTAGGCGTCCTGAAGAAATGGTTAATTTTAATATTACGCTTTTATTAGTTAGGATAGTTCTAAAGTAACTCTACTCACATTGTCACCCTTTTTGTGTAAGGTGGAAAGCTGTTGTTTTCCTCATAACAATTTTGCAAAAGAACTCATTCTCTTTAGACATATTAGTTCTAAGTTAATTATGCCTGTCTCTTTAATGTGATTTATAAGAAAAGGAGGTTCGTCTCGTCAGGTATTTCTCACTTTCCCTACTAACGGTGGCTGAGATCACGCAGCATCCACAGAGAAAGAAAAGGGGCATCTCCCCTTTATTAAAGAAGGAACCACTGCAAATCACAAACATGAAGAGCCCTGGAGAGTCCATTGCATTTGGACTCCCAACAGCTGCTGTTACCAACAAGTCCTTGGCCCATGGCCCCTCAGGAGATTAAATAAAGTAAAATCCTAGGATTTCCTAAAGTATTTCTAAGATCTGTAAGACAGAGAGATTTAAACTTTAGGAACAAATACAATTATTGTTGCTATTATGCAGTCTCCCTTTTGACTACTCAATTGGTACCTTTTTCTACCCAATTAGTCAGTCAAGTCATGCATGGGAAGCACTGTGGACTCCAGGTAGTCGGGATGGATGGGATGGAGAAGTATACAGGTGGTGCTACCATTTCTTCTTGCACTGAATTCCAAAGACCTTTTTAAATGCATGCCTCAAGGAAGCATTTTACAGCTGTTAAGATACTTTTCCTCAATGCGAATTTTCTCTTTCTTCCCCTCTTTTCATTTCTCCCTTTCTTCTCCTGCTCTCCCTTCCTTTCTCCCTTCTCATTAAGAGAATAACAAAAGGTAGTATTGGCCCAGCCGGTGTGGGTCAGTGGTTGAGCATCACCTATGAACCAGGAGGTCACAGTTCAATTTCCGGTCCAGGCACATGCCCAGGATGTAGGCTTGATCCCCAGTGTGTGTGGGGCATGCAGCAGGCAGTGGATCAATGGGTCTTTCTCATCATTAAGGTTTCTATCTCTCTCACCTCTCCTTTCCTCTCTGAAATCAACAAAAACATATTTAAAAAAAAAAGACAGTGTTGAAATATGAAGCCAAATAGAAGACACTCTATTCCTGGGAAACCTGCACCCATCGCTGGGGATCCCCACAGAGAGTAGTAACACAGGTGGAGGTGGTGCTGTTGCATCTAGGCTGCCCCTAATGAGCCAAGGAAGAAGAACGGTTTATCGCTGCTAATCGCCTTCCGTAACTCAGTACTTATGGAAACCATCATGGCCCCATTAGCACTTGGAATTTTATAATTAAAATTTAACTTTGATTTTATGAAAAGAATACTCATCGGATTACGCTGTTGGTTGCATGTTGCAATGAGAGATTTGATTTGTATTTTAATAAAATGGGAAGTTCCACAAAACATTGTCTTTTTTTTTTTTTTTCATATGGAACCGGGCAGGGGTGAGAAAGGTTGGGGTGATGGAGGGTGAATCCAAATAAAAATAAGTGCTGGAGCAGAGAGAAAAGAGAAAATGATTAAAAAGTATTAAAACTGTACCATTTTTGTTGAGAGTCTCCACATTCTTTAGTAACATTTTCCTTCAGTATCCAAACAAAAATGATGTCAGAATCTACTTTGCACCTTGGAACTGCCTTTACTTATTCTCTGTAGTTTACCTCCAGAGCATAACACAATTTACAAATATGCGATGTACAGCTCACAATGACCACATCAAGTATCAGTCACAGGGGTTTTCTAATTGTGTGTCTGTCTTTATAAATCGGTTGTGCACTGCCCGGCTGGTGTGGCTCAGTGGTCCAGTGTTGACCTATGAGCCAGAAGGTCATGGTTCAATTCCCTATTATGGCACATGCTCTGATTGTGGCCTTGATCCCAGTGTGGGGTGTGCAGGAGGCAGCCGGTCAATGATTCTCTCTTATCATTGATGTTTCTATCTCTCTCTCCCTCTCCCTTCCTCTCTGAAATCAATAAAAATATATTTACAATAACTAAATCAATAAATAAATCAGTCGTGCACCAATGAAGCTGAAGAAAGAGAAGCCCTTGCCCTGAGGACTAAATCCAGATGTGTGAGGCATCTAGGCACCGTCTGAGCCCTACCACTGCCCCTGCTTCTGCTCCTGACCTTGGGACTAGCAAGGGCTGGTCCCACTCAGACTTCCCTGAAAGAGACCAGGAGCCAGGTCTCTGCAAGAAGGATTAAGTCCAAAGCTACACACCTACAGAGTTTAAGGCAATTAGAAATCTTAATTTAATTTTATTAATTATTATTATTTTTTAAATCTTTATTGTTGAAAGTATTACATGTCCTCCTTTCCCCCACAAGTACCCCTTCCATTCTGCTTCTGTCCAACCCCAGGCCCTCCCCACTCCTTGTCTGCATCCATGGATTGTGCATCTACGCACACAAGTTCATTGGCTGAGCTCTTTCCACCCACCGTTCCCTTCCTTCCCTCTGAGGTTCCACAGTCTGTTCATGCTTCTATGTGTTTGGGTCTATTTTTGATCATCAGTGTATTTAGTTCATTAGATTCCATATCTGAGTGAGATCATGTGATCCTTGTCTTTATGACCTATTTTAACAACACTTAGATGCAGACGCTTAGAACACACGTTGCATTTCCCAAGAGTGTGGGCCCTCTTTTTGTTCTTATTAATGATTTTATCACTTTTTAATTCCCTTCCATGAATTTTGAACTGAATCACAGAACCTTTGGATTTAGCAGACATGCTTTATGGACAATTATATGACGCTTTTTTGACTCTATTGCTTTCCCAGTGGATATCGTCTTGGCCTGAGCAGTATGTTCTCCAGACGAGTTCCTATTCCTAACATGCATGTAGGTACATGTGGCTCTTGTACCATGTTGACACGTGTCCCTACAGCCAAGCCTGTCTCCACAGTGACTGCCATGTTCCCAGTTGGAAAAAGTTCCAGTGAAATTTTATAGATTAAAACCATTAACAACAACCAAGTCATAGAGAACCTGAAAGTAGTTGTCACTGTTGAATATCTATGACAGAAATAAACATGCTAAGAGTGTAGAGTTTTGTGAAAATGCCTTAGAAAAAGACGTTGCTTTTGGCAATTCAAGTAAGCAATTACCTTGCAAAATAAAATTTTATAGTGACATTGAGAAGGGCTCTCCAAGTCACACTCCTTCACAAGGGACTAGTTGTAGTTTCCCATGGACAGGTTAGCACTTAACACTGAAGGTACGTTAGTTTATGAAACCAATTACACCCATGGTCGTTTTTTTAAATGTACAGTTTTACTCTGGTGAGCGACTTAGAAGCTATAATGTGCTTGGAAACAACAAATATGTGTAAAAATTCTAATGAAACAAGATTTCCTGTGGCCCCCTTGCCTTTCATCCACACTGCTTGCAAAACATGAGGTATTTATTTTTCCACCTTGACAACATATGCAAATATATCGCTATTACTTACTCTCTACCATAATTTTAAAATCTCTGGGAACTAATAACATATTTCCTTTCCTTCTGGCAGGTACTCAATAAAGATTGAGTATATTAGTTCAAATTGAAAAAATAAAATCATCTACACATCCATCGTATGGATATTCTATATAATAAAAGCTTAATATGCTAAGTGTCCGGCTATCCAGTCATCTGTTTAACCAAGCAAAGCATAATATGCTAATGATATGCTAAGGCTACTCAACTGCTTGCTATGATGTTCACTGACCACCGGGGGCAGCAGACAGTCGACCGGTTGACCAGTCACTATGATGTACACTGACTACAAGGGGGCAGGTGCTCTGACTGGTAGGTTAGCTTGCTGCTGGGGTCCAGCCAATTGGGACTAAGCAAAACAGGCCAGACACACCCTGCAGCCCTCCTGAAGTCCTTCCCCAGTTGGCCAACCTCTTGCATTCCTCCCTGGCCCTGATTGTGCACTGGTGGAATCCCTCAGCCTGGCTTGGACCTTCTGGCAATTAGGGACCCCTTGAGGGATGTCAGAGAGCTGGCTTTAGCCTGTTCCAACAGGCCAGGCTGAGGGACCCCACTTGTGCATGAATTTGTGCACTGGCCCTCTAGTCTAATCTAATAAAATAGTAATATGCAAATTAACCCTTACTCCGTTACACCTAAGCCATGCTCACCAGCCAATCAGAGCAACGATATGAAAATTAACCCAGCCAAGATGGTGGCCAGCAGCCATGGAGCTACAGCAAACAGGTTGCACCAGCAATGGAGGAAACTGCCTGCCTAGGCCAGCTGAGACCTCCACTCAAGGCAACAAAGTTTCAATTATAGAAGATAAATGAACCCCAGAAACCTGCTTCCAGTTAGCCTCACTGGGATCTTGGGTCAATGGGAGCTGTGGCCAGCCTGCAAGCAGCCATCAGCCCTTCACCCAGGCTGGCCAGGCACCCCAGTAAGGACCCGAACCCTGAAGGGGCTGTGGCCAACCTGCAAACGACCCTCAGCCCCTCACCCAGGCTGGCCAGGCACCCTAGTAGGGACCCAAACCTTGAAGGGGATGTGACCAGCCTGAAAATGGCCCTCAGCCCCTTGCCCAGGCTGGCCACACCCCCATGGGGTGAAGGTCCCCACTGGGGGCTTGGCCAGCCTAAAAACAGCCATCAACCCCTCACCCAGGTTGGCCAGGCATGCCAGCAGGTGGACATCCCCCAAGGGGTCCCAGGCCTGGCTGAGGGACCCTCCTGAGTGCACAAATTTTTGTGCACCAGGCCCCTAGTTTTATATAAATGTATTTTACTTAATAGGAAAGCAATGCAGTACACAGAAGACGTATAATAGAATTGCACACCCGAAATGTACATAACTTATCAACCACTGTCACCCCAACACATTCAATAAAAGGTAAAAGTAAATAGGATGCCAACACAAAAATGGAAATAAAAATCATAATTTATTTGTTAATTAAATGAGTGAAGGGTTGAAGGAGAGATATCCAGAAAAGAGGAACCCACTATTGTACTGGTAGGAACCTACATCTATTTCCTTCAGCATTCACTCACTACACACTATTGTGTCGGGTGTCATGAAAATGGATGAGATCGAAAAGACATATGTAACCCTTGGGCTTATGTTAAAGAGATTGATCGTGTGCTTTCTAATCAGAGAGAGAGAATGAAAACGTGCATACATGACATGACATGACATAAGCACAACACGCTGCATCCACTTCCCCTCACCGTAAGTAACAGTGAAGCTAACCTGTCTCCTTGGCCTCCATCTACTCGTGCTTTGGGAGAGGCCATTCGTTCTGTCTGTAATGACCTTATCGCCTTGCACGACCCCCTTGTGAACAGTTCTCCACTCTGTGCATCCTTTGAGAGAATGCTACCCCCAGACAGTCTTCGATGATGCACAAGTTCCCAAAGCATGTGCACACCCTCCCCTAATAGGAACTATTTCCAAACCTGTCTGATGCCTGGGTACATGGGTTGAGTGTGCTCACCCTGCATGTCCTCTGCACTTAATGGGCCTCTTAAAATGATGTGAATGATTTACCTATGTAAAGACCTACCCTTCTAATAAAAGAATTTCCTACACTCTAAATTAGTGACAGAATTAAAATTAAATACTTATTTGGATAAAGGGATTTCTGCAAGTGTAAGATTTAAGGCAGATTTGACTTTACACAATTTAATAAAAATCAGCCTGTAATGCAGACAAAATCCCTGGATACAAAAGAAGAAGAACTGGATTCCAGGTTCAGATCCCCACATTACGCCCTGTCTGATCTTGGAAAATCTTTTAATCTCTGTAAATATTCATTTCCTAAATGGCAAAAGGAATGTCTGCCCTAGTTAAAGCTGAATTATTGGGATAAAAAGAGATGCATATGGTGAAGTCACAAGTGGAGAGAATGAAGCAAAAGTAGGGTCTGAATAAATTAGGAAGATGGAAATTTAATATAGTATGAATATATAAAACAAAATAAAGGCCTGGTGTTTTCGATTTCCTTAAAGAAGAAAGAGGCGGAAAATATAAGTTGAATGCATGGAGATAATAGGAAAGTATGGATGCACTTTAACTACATATTAATAACATGAAATTTTCCTAAACATTAAATTTGTAGGTATAATGAATGTTGTCTAAGTCATGGTCTGAAATTCTCGCTTTGCAGAAATATTACAAAGGTATTTCCAGCTTTTGTAGTGTTGAAATTATTTGAAAAACTGGACAATTCTCTCCCAATATTTAGTTCATCAGTGAGTGGAACACAGAGGTCTCCTATGTCTTCTAACACTAGTTTGTTTAAAGTTATTTGGATTCTTCAAAAGATTGTTTCCTTTATAGATAATAGTTTCGCCAAGAAACAATCACACCTCCACAAATACTCACTTTTTAAGACCTAGTCATTAGACATTACACATAAACATTTAACAAATACCTTCACTGGATGAGACTTGAAATATATTAGACCCCATATTAATAAAGATATAAAACAATCAGGAACAGAATAATCACATATTGTAATTATGCATGGAGTTAAAATTTAGCTAGCAGACACCAAAATTTAGTTTTCAATTATTATTTAGCCTCTGGAATATAACATTTTATAATTTTAAAAAATGTTTAGTTTGAATTCAGAAAACAAATTATTTAAAAATATAATCTGATTTTAATGATAATATGTGAATCAAATACCACTAGTGATATTGTCATGGAAGCAGCTTTTAACATGCCACTTAGTGTGACAACAGTAAATAAAACTTATTTTAAAGTTATTTTTAGCATTTTTGTGTTGCTTTTGAAACCAAAGTGAAAAGACCAGTTATGCTTCACTTGGCAGGGTTAGAGAGGTGAAATAAAGTGTAATTTAAGCCATAACTTATCATTAAAAATCCCACATGTAACGTGCCATTAACACATTATCTGAGCTCAATTGCTAATGCATTGTGTTTACCCAGCACCTGATACCTGTATTTTGAAGACCTGCGCTTGAGTTTTTGCTGAATGAACATTATATTGTGATTAGGGGTGAATGTTTTGGGGATTCTGAACCAGAAATTTCTCATCTAAAAAGCTTAGAATGTGTTTTAGTAATAAAAGATGGTTTTGTATAAACTATTTTTAAAGATTCCATGTCTGTTTCTGGTTGATCCTTTTAAGTGGTGCCATGCTTGACTCCTTAAAAGATACCCCAGAAGTTGAGGAGTCACCCAGAAAAGTGACTGGGACTCCTTCAGCCATTATTCCTGAACTAGAGGCCTGATGCACAAACATTTGTGCACTCAGGAGAATCCCTCAGCCTGGCCTGTGCCCTCTCGCAGTCTGGGACCCCTCGGGGGATGTCCACCTGCTGGCTTAGGCCCACTTCCCAGGAGATCGGGTCTAAGCTGGTAGTCAGACATCCCTCTGGCAGCCCAGGAGCCCTTGGGGGATGTCCACTTGCCAGTGGGGAGCAGGCCTAAGTTGCAGTTGGACATCCTTAGCACAGCTGAGGAGGTGGGAGAGGCTCCTGCCACCACCACTGTACTGGCAGCCATCAGCCTGGCCCTTGGCTGAGCAGAGCTCCCCCTGTGGGAGCCCTCAGCCCCTCACTCAGGCTGGCCAGGCACCCCAGTAGGGACCCAAACCCTGAAGGGGATGTGGTCAGTGTGTGTCATATTGACCAGTCATTCCCAGTCGTTCTGATGTTAAGGTCAATTTGCATATTACCCTTTTATTATATAGGATAGAGGCCTGGTACATGGTTAGGGGCTGGCTGCCCTGAAGGGTGTCCTGGATCAGTGTGGCGGTCCTGCTGAGGTGCCTGGTCAGCCTGGGTGAAGGCCTGATGGCTCTTTTCAGGCTGGCCACAACCCCTTCAGGGTGGGGGTCCACATTGGGGTGCCTCGCCAGCCTAGGTGAAAGACTTATTTTCTGTTTTCAGGCTGGTCAAGCCCCCTCTGCGGGGACCCTTACCCCATGGGGGTATGGCCAGCCTGGGTGAAGGGCTGGGGGCCATTTTCAGGCTGTCCACAGGCCCTTCAGGGTGGGGAGGGCCCGATAGGGTGCCTGGCCATCCTGGGTGAGGGGCTGATGGCGGTTTTCAGGCTGGCCATGCCCCCCTGGCAACCCAAGCTCCCAGCCTCTCCTTTTCTTTTTCTGGGATTTATTTATCTTCTATAATTGAAACTTTGTAGCCTTCAGTGGAGCCCAGGGCCACCAGGGCAGGTGGGAAGCTTGGCTTCCTCCATTGCCGGGGCAACCCAAGCCTCCTGCTCACTCCAGCTCCATGGCCACTGCCACCTTAGTTGGGTTAATTTGCATACTCACTCCTGTTTGGCTGCTGGGCGTGGCTTGAACGTAGTAGAGGAACAGTCAATTTGCATATTTAGCTTTATTATATAGGATGCTTTTCCTGGCTCTGCCTCACCAGCTTTTATTTTGATATCCATAGTCAGCATTCTCGCACAACTTTGTTCAAATAATCACTAATTAGAATATACTGTGGGCCAGGCGTTATCCTAGGTCTTAGAGAAAACTGAGGAAGTGGAAGAAGAAGAAAAAAAAAACAACACAAAAAGCAAAACTATGCCTGACCTTACAGACCAGCGAGGGAGACAACCATTAATGTAGGAATCACGCACATGAATGTTAAGTTGCAACTGTATGCAATGCAATCTTATTTCTGTGGACTCAGGGAGATCAGAGAACTCAAAGGAAAGCGTATCAGAGCTGATACTTAAAGTGCCTCTGGCAATCACACCGGTGAAAAGGAGCGGATGCTAAAGAGAAGAGCATTTCAAATGGAACGGCAGGGGAGGCCAGGAGAGGCCAGGCTGCATTTAGTGAGCTGAAAGGGGTGGTTGTGGCAGGAGTGAGACGAGCAAAGGGAGGAACACTGCCAAGCTGTGAACAAGAGAGAACTCCTACCATTGCGGCAGCACGGAGGGGCCTGGCGAGCACGGCACTGAGCGAGAGAAGCCGGTCGGAGAAAGACAAGCATCACCTGAGCTCACTCACATGTGGAATCCAATGAGCAGCATAAACTGATGAACAGAAATAGAGCCAGAGACACGGAAACTTCGAACAGACTGTCAGAGGGAAGGCAGGGCAGGGTGGGGAGGGAGAAAGAGATCAACCAATGAACTCATATGCGTGTAGGCATGACCCATGGTCACAGGCAATCGGGGGCTGAAGGCTTGGGGTCGGGGGCGGGTGGGAGAGGTCAATGGGGGAAAAAGGGGGCATCTGTAATCCTTTCACCAATGAAGATGAAACAAATCACAATAAGAGAAGGCCTGTGCTGAAAAGAAACAGAAGTTTAGGAGAACATTGCCTGGGTTGCAAAGCACCTGAACACAGAAGTGTGCACAGTCCGTGATCCTGTGTTTTCACTTTATGTACATTTCCTTTTGCCTAAAGACCGAAGGACAGTCACAAGTAAAGGCAAAACCATCTAAAAACGGGGAGAACAGTACAAAAGAAGGATGTTGCCCTCTTGACACTCTTTCCCATCAGTTACTCCCACCATACCTCCATTCTGCCCCTGACGCCTGCCTGCCACTCAATGGCCATCAGGCTGCCTCCCCGTCTTAGCACAGTGGGCTGGCCCTCTCCTACCTCCATGGTCCAGTTCGTCCAGAGCTGCCCATCTGTAGCAGGTGCCTCCACACTTTCTGGGTCAAGGAGGGAAACCGCGGTCCATTCACCATCTCTTCTCCCCGTCTCTCCCCAACACAGGCCAGAGGACATTTCTAGGCCTCACACCACACCAGAGAGGATGTTTCTCCTGCACAAAAGCCACGTCTTCAAACACAGTGCATTTCTCTGCTTCTCTCTCCAGGGCTGATGGCAGCAACAGCCAACTTCCCTGCAAGGAAAGACACACACTTGTGCTCACCCTGCAGCAGGTGTTGTAAAACGTGTTGTTTCTGTGTGGCCATCCCAGAAACTCTCCCGTGTCTGACCCCCGGCTGCTCTGAGTAAGTTCATTAGAGCTTTAAGGCCAGTGAGTTCTCCCTGAGGCCTGTGGGCCCGGCATCCATGGGAGTAAGTTCCTTGGCTCACTGGGGGGTAGAGGAGAGGGCTGGTGCTAGCTAGTGCTATGGGGTGCACGTGCGATTACCTCCCCAGCTGGGGGGCCTGAGGCAGTCCTGGGAGTTCAGGAGTGTGAGGCCCTGCTCATCGGAAAAGAGCAACTACAGCATTGATGGCTTCCCACCAAGTCCTCTCCCTGCCTTCCCGGTTACCGTGCTCAGGCGTTAGGTTTACACCTTGTTTAACCTCACACCACACTCAGCACAGGTTTATTTTAGGGAAAACTGTGAAGGCCTGGGAACCGAACCCGGGACCCTGTAGTCCACAGGCCAACGCTCTATCCACTGAGCCAAACTGGCTAGGGCTGTTTGTTTTTGTTTTTTTGTTTTCCTTTATGTGAGTAACAATCCTAAAGTTAGGTAGTTATCAATTTACTATTTTCATAATATGATTGGTCATAGTAACTCATTTAACATCCATATGGTTTTAGTTGGAATAATATTGGAATTTCAGGGAGATTCCTTTTTAAAAAATGGAATTTTCACAAACCGAGAAAATAAAATAATTGGATTAGGTGACAAATTTAAATGTGAACTGATTCCAGCCTCTCACTGACAGCGGGAGGATGAGCCCCAACGAGCCTTTGCTATTAATTCTTCAAAGCCCGAGGTGGCGAGCGCTTAAAAAGGATCCGCAGATCAGCTCCAACCAGGTCCTCTCTCTCAGTGGGCTTTCTTCCTCCCCCCCCACGAGTGCACACTGGCTCTGCCCCTCTTCTAATAGATGTCGATGTGGTCGGACACCCCCCAATCATCCACTAAGAAAGGCGAGTTGCTAGATCTTCCCACTCGCGGAGGATAAGATTAAGGAGCAATTATACAACAACAGGAAAGAAAACTTAGCTGAGTTCTCACCTTTTTCTTTTATTTTCCCAAAAAGAATAAGTGCCTGGTAGACTCTAGATTGAGAAAAAGCTTAATATAATCATGTGCCTGTGGAACGATCACCGGCTTTGGCAGCGACGCCTCTGCGAACTGAACAACTCAATTAACGTTGAGGGACGTTGCATGCCTTATAGAAGCAGGGAAAAATCCAGCAGAGAAGTCTGTGCTCACTGACATTTTTATATTGAAATATACTAACATATGTTCCCCCTGAAATCATTACAGACGACACAAGATGGAACACACATAAATAAAGAGTACATGGTAAGGACCTCATTTTTAACACTATTTTTAAAAAATTATAGAAAAGGTAGGGAGGTAAGCGTCAGTGCTTGCGACAGCTCCGGAAGGCAGGGCAGCCACTGTGCTCTTCCTGCTGCTCTTTCTGTGAGTGTCAGCAAGGCTCAAGGAGAAAGAGGGAATGGATTGTCACCTCTTTCCTTTTTGGTCCTTCAACCTTGAGCAGCCACATCCAATGTCACTCAGACAGCACTGCAGGCAGCCGTGGCTTTGAGCTGGATACAGAGGGCACCCCCTGAGGGCAGCAGTGTGGGTGCACACACAATGTCGAACCTCTTATGTATCAATTTCAAAACATTTTAATTTTTACTATTAATGCTGATATATGTTATCTAAAACTGACATATGTCACTTATTATTGCTTACATATGAGGCAGTATTATAAATACCAAGAAACTTTAGAAAATAATTTCAGAATATATCAAAATATATGTTCCATTTGCCTTGACATTCTCACTTAGAACCATTATACTATAAACCTATAGATTTATGTATTTGATTTATATATGTTTCATACATATCAGAGTTGTATCTATATAATCCCACATAATAAAAGGCTGATATGCAAATCAACCAAACGGTGGAACGACCAGTTGCTATGATGTACACTGACCAACAAGGGGCAGATGCTCAATGCAGGAGCTGCCCCCTGGTGGTCAGTGTGCTCCCACAGGGGGAGTGCTGCTCAGCCAGAAGCTAGGCTCATGGCTAGTGAGTGCAGTGGTGGTGGCGGGAGCCTCTCTTGCCTCCACAGCACTGCTAAGGATGTCCGACTAATGCCTAATTTGCACATTACTCTTTTATTAGATAGGATGTGGCTATGGATGCCGCCATCTTGTGGCTATGGGGACGGCCATCTTTGTGATGCAATGACACCTAATTTACATATTACTCCTTTATTAGATAGGATAGGAAAAGATGGGGAGAGAGATAGCAACAGCAATAGTGAGAGAGAACCATTGATCAGCTGCACACCACCTACTGGGGATCTAGCCCGAAACCTGGGCATGTGCCCTGACCAGGAACCAAACCCTGACCTCCTGGTTCATAGATCGGTGCTCCACCACCGAGCCACATCAGACCATCTGAGGTAGGATTTTTAACACGTAAATTTGGAGGAGACACAAACAGTCCGTCTATAGCAGGTACTAGTAAAGCATGGAGTGTAAGTGTTGTTAGCTGCTTGATAACATCCAAAGTCCAAGCCAGAGAATTTGTAAGTAGAGCTGCTGAGCCGGACAGGAAAGAATACGATGGCCTGAGAACTCCATCCTTTCTAAGACCAGAAACCAGAATCTGGGCTGTCAGACCCAGTTCACAGGAATGTGGATGGAGGACTCCACTCCCAGAACCTCTGCTCCTGCCCCCCTCTTGCCAATTCATGCAAATGAATTTTCCCATTTATCTCTCTCTATAGTTGGTTCTCTATCACAGGAAACACAAACCACTTTGTCTGGTTGAGAAATCTTAGAGAATGTGTGCTCAATACTTTTGAGAATGTTGAAATATTTGTCTTCACATTTCTATCCAGATTTATAAAATATGCCTGGCTGGCATGGCTCAGGGGTCGAGCATTAACCTATGAACCAGAAGGTCACCCATCTTGGCTGGGTTAATTTGCATACAGCTGCTCTGATTGGCTGGTGGGCATGGCTTAGGTGTCTCAGAGTGAAAGTCAATTTGCATATCACTCTTTTATTAGATTAGATATTTTTACTGATGTCAGAGAGGAAGGCAGAGGAGAGAGAGAGAGAAACATCAATGATGAGAGAGAATCATGGATTGCTGCCTCCTGCATGTCCCTCACTGGAGACTGAGTCAACAACCCAGGCATGTGCCCACAGTAGGAATTGAAGTGTGATCTCCTGGTTCATAGGTTGACACTGAGCCACTGAACCACACTGGCTAGGCTCTGACTGTTCTTTTATAAAGAAAATATTCAGTGACCAACAGTCCAAATATTTCATAAGTGTTATTACAAAGTAAACATGGCAATTCCAGATTAGTGGTGGAGAGGAAGAAGCTATGTGGCGATCTAATCAAGGGTATAAATGAAGGAAAGACAGGTAAGTGGACAAATAGGACATAGAGGTAGTTACTCTGGATGGCGGAACATGCTTCATGGGTCTGCCCTGTTTACTTTCATATGGTGTCCTGTTCCATGGGAAAAAATAACATGGGTTTATTCCCAAATTCCAAGTGGGAAATTCCTTCTCTGTCACCCACATGGCCTGCCGGTGGAGGCCATCACCTGCCTGACACGCAGGCAGCACTCACATCTCTATGAGTCACCGCGTAAATGGCTTTAACCTTTCCTTATTATAAGAAATGGTTATTTTGGGTTGCATATATTACCTCTTTTTTTTGGGACACAGTAACAGAAAAGGAGACAGTGACTTATTATGCGGTTTAAAAATAAGGACACAAAAGAACGGATGAGGAGACAATCAGGACGACCGAGGCTTAGGAAGTGAACTGCAGCCGAATATTTTTAAACTGGAGCATTCGTAACCCCAGGTTAACTGTCCTGGCCGTTGCCTTTTATTTCTCTTACAGAAGGAGCATGTGATGAATGAATTCTTTTTCTTTTAAAATATATTTTTATTGATTTCAGAGAGGAAGGGAGAGGAAAAGAGAGAAACATCAATGATGAGAGGGAATCATTGATTGGCTGCCTCCTGCACTGGAGCCCCCAACCCGGGCATGTGCCCTTGACTGGAATCGAACCCAGGATGCTTGAGTCCACAGGCTGATGCTATATACACTGAGCCAAACCGGCTAGAGCTTGAACAAAGTCTTTCTATGTTTTATGTTATTGCTACTGATAAGCTGTGGAAAAGTTAGAGCACCACATTTTGACTTTTAAACCATGTTAACAGAAAATCAGAGTCGGTCTTTAATCTATACTAATTAGTAACTTTCACTAACTTGATACTATTCCCTAAAATGAAAAGTATTTTAATAAACACTGCCTTTCAAATTATTCAATGTGTGTGTACACATTTTTGGGACTCTATATTTGCTTGCAATTAGTGGTGTGTGTGTGTGCGTGTGTGTGCACGCGCACGCTTCGAGCCAGCTGGGGAAGGGAGAATTCACTTTTGACAAGAAAGAGCAGCAGCTACACTTGCTAAATTCTGTTTCTATAAAAAGCCTACCTGCTAGCCTGCTGACACCAGGCAGACTAAACTGCAAAGTGGAAAGATTAAGGCCAGCTGGTGTTTTTCCAGTTGATTTGCATTTTTGTAGCTCAAGGTTACCCCCCTTTATTTTTAACAGATGCCCATGACTCAAAAAGTTGGCATCTTGTGAGGACAGTAAAATTAGGTCTGTGAAAGGCATAAGAGATGAAGTCTGAGAGACAGACGGAAATGATTAACATCAAAGTGCTAATTGTGGTAACTGCTGCATGGGTGTTTACCTTGTGGGTGACTTCTCCCTACTTATAAATGCCCCCCTGACTCTGTATCCTGTGGAATTGGGGAGGCAGCAGGAGAAGCAGAGGGAGAACATGCATCCTTGTGTTGGAAAGAAACTTTTCAAACAAATAAAAATGAAATTCTTAATAAAAATTGGATTAGATAAGGGAAAACAAAAATGCAAATCTATTTGGCATACATTACTTCATCTAAAGATATGAAATATGTACAATACAGATACTTATTTTCCACTGCCTTCTTATTAACCCTCCACCTCCAACCCCACCACTTACACCACCACTCTTACCACCACCATTGTTTTTATGCCTTAATTATTCTTTTAATATTGCCAGATCTTAACTTCACAATTCCAGGCTAATGTATTCTGAGAGGTAGGTATGATTTTTCAATACTTCATATATTTTAGAAGCTAACTGTTGTATGGTTGACCTATGCTTACCATATTTACTTACTATTTATTGACATAGAAAATTAATTTAAGTAAATCTTTGTAAAATTTTAATGACATTTATTTTACTTAAGTATGAGTCTTATATCTTCACATAAAATTTATATAACGTTGAAAATGTTTCTGCCTTTCCCTAACTGGTTTGGCTCAGTGGATAGAGCATCGGCCTGCAGACCAAAAGGTCCTAGGTTAGATTCCGGTCAAGGGCATGTACCTTGGTTGCGGGCACATCCCCAGTGAGGAGTGTGCAGGAGGCAGCTGATCGATGTTTCTCTCTCATCAATGTCTCTAATTCTCTATCCATCTCCCTTCTTCTCTGTAAAAAGTCAATAAAATATATTTAAAAAAAGAAAGAAATATAGTGGTTAAAACAGCTTTACAGTAACAGAACAAACTTAATGTCAGACACCAGGTTAATTTAGCTAGTTTTGAGCAAAGATCATGTCTCCATAGATAGAATTTGTATCTACCTGCTTTAAGTAAATTAAATGACAAATAAAAAAGTTTCTTGGTTCTAATAATTATTTGGTAGGTATACAATTTCATTGAACACATATTAATATGTGTTTTAGAGCCATATACTGAAAACTTAAATCTCACCTCTGAAAAACTGCCAGGGCTTTTCACACAGGGCACCACCTTTCTGGGGCTGACCAGCAGCCCCTGAACGACGGATTAACAGATGACTCCAACACAGTTGCACTGCGGAGGAGAGGGCTAAGGGATGGCCCAGCTGAAGGAGCCAGGCAGCCTTGATTGCCTACCTTGTTAGGCTTTTATTGGAATTTTTATCTTTAAATATAATCAACAGGGTGTGTAATCTTGGGAGGACACATGTGTATGTTGTCCTCTAGGCAAGGGCATCCAGGGATTAAGCATAAGATTCCAGTAAACACCCGGGGATCTGCACGTGCACAGACTTGTTTGGAAAGGTCAAGGAATAATTAGGGGTACCACCTTTGATACTCCCCTGTGTCTCCCGAGGTAGGAATTCCGATAAACAGGGTGGGCGGCCTTCCACACACTCCCCCTTTTCCAGAATGTCCTCCTTAGAGGCTCTCCAACCAAGCCTTGTGCTTCTCTGCAAAAAAACAAGATGGAATTAATTTAATTAACATGATGGAAATGAAGATAAAACAAATTTACTCAGGATGTTTTGTGTGTTTTAGATTTGAATAACCACATATTTTGTGGACTCATAAAATCTTTATTTGAAATGTTAATAAGATATTGGAAGTCTTTTAAAAAGTTGCCTGGTGCTAACCTCCCTCAAAATAAAATTGTTTGAAGATCTGGGACCATTTGCTCTGAAGGAAGCCATTTTAAAACGCAACATCGAGTCTAAAATGCTCTTCAGTCATAACCTGAAACCATTAAGCACACAATAAAATCATGGCCTTCTGCAGGACAGAAATCTGGCCAATCCATCACATATTATTTAATGGACTAATGAGCTATTCAAAATCAAATATATGCAAATGTGCATTAAGAGATGTATAAAACTGAAAAGGTTGCTGAGAAGAGAGATTTTAATGGTTATCAAGGTAATGTGGTGTGTGTGTGGTTGCTTTTTGTTTCTTAGATAAACATAAATATTAGAGGTACCGTTAATGTTTGCTGTACGAGGATAAGAAAGGGAATGTTTGTAGCTGTGGTACGTGGAGGGAGCAGGGAAGAGAGCCTTCCTGGCTTGGCTCTCAATGTCAGCCCCTCAAATCTCCGACTGTGGGCGCACACCGAAGCTCCACCTTCCCAAGTCACAGCTTCGGGGTCCATAACATGGAACAATAGGAACGTCTCATAAAGTTGTGAGGATACAATTAAATGCAATTAAAAAGCTTTTGCCACAGTTTTATGAAAACAAAAGATTCTTAGTAAATATTAGTTCCTATACTATTTAAAAACAGTAATATAGCATTTATTTCTAAATGTTGGACACCATTGGGAATAAGCTAGAAATGGAGAGGTAGATGGACAGTGGCAGGAAAACTGCATTTGTCTTGTTGTAGCCCTACACCCAAAGGACCTACACAGCAATGTCAGGAAGAAAACAGATAACTCTCCAAAAGGAAAAAGCAATTCACAGGAAAGCCTTCTTCTAATCCTAATGACTAAGTTATCACATTCTGATAACACAGGTGGCAATGGAATGCTGGTAACATTGTTATGTCTGACAATACAACAGTATTTTTTCTTCAAATTTATGTCATCAAAATTTAGAAAATTTGAAATGTAGTTGTACCTTTTTACAAACATTTGAAAGGTAATTGTACCTTTGCTTTCAAAACTGGGAGGTATAACATTGACTTTTATTTTAATTTTATTATTATTATTTTAAAATATATTTTTATTGATTTCAGAGAGGAAGGGATAGGGAGAGATAGAACCATCAATGATGACAGAGAATTATTGATTGGCTCCCTCCTGCATGCTCCCTACTGGGGATTGAGCACACAATCCGGGGATGTGCCCTTGCTTGACAGGAATCAAACAGGGATCAAACAGGGGACCCTTCAGTCCACAGGCTGGCGCTCTATCCACTGAACAACACCAGCTAGGGCTGATTTTTTTTTTTTTTAGCAGCAGATATGCTACGACAGATTTAAACTATTAATAAGTACACAGAGGTTAAAAATCCTTACCATTCCTCTAAAAATTACATTCTCTCTAAAAGGTCTGAGAAAACTTCTGTATTTACTTCCTTTAACTTTAAAAAAAATCAAGCATATTTGCAAATCAGAAAAGTGCATATATCTTAAGTGTAAAGTTTGGTAAGTTTGAAAATATATAGACTCATTTAAACAGCACTCAGTTCATAGTACAGTACATTTCTTCACCCAGACAGTCTCTTCATGGGACCTTCCTCTAAGTCTTCACACTCTACAGGTAACTCCTGTACTGATACTGTTCATAACTGATTCAATTAATCTCATCTGATCTGCATATAAATGGAGTCAAAGAGTGTGTACTTATTTGGCATTTATAGAACTACACACACACACACACACACAGAAAGTAAAATAAACATTAATTTCAAGTCACCATGAAGATAGAATCCGGTCCATACAGCAAACCTTTAAAACTTGTAAAGGATGAAAACTATACAAAATGTTCTTGAACTATAACAGAATTGGGTTGGAAATAGAAAATTAAAGACAAACGTCAGCTAGCTATTTATTTATTGTTTCCCTACATTCACACTTACATGAACAAGCCCTCCTTGAATCACTGTATTTTGCAGGTGAGAGATGGGTGAATTGGCCTTGCTCCTCTCCAAGGTCAGCCTTCTACTCTTACATCCTTCTTCCCATCCTGAAAATATTGATCCAACAATTGTCCCCTCTATCTGTTGCATTAACATTTCTTGCCTTTCCATTCAACATCTCCTGTGGCTATGGTGATATCTGTCTGCAAACAGCAACAACCGTGCCTTAAGAAAATCTTCCCCTGATGCCACATCTCCTTTAGCGACCTTCTCATCCATCTGTTCCCTTGCAGTGGTTCTCAACCTTCCTAAGGCCGCAACCCTTTCATACAGTTCCTCATGTGTGGTGACCCATGACATTATTTTCGTTGCTACTTCATAACTGTAATGTTGCTACTGTTATGAATTATAATGTAAATATCTGATATGCAGGATGTATTTCAGTGACCCCTGTGAAAGGGTCTTTGACCTCCAAAGGGGTCGCGACCCACAGGTTGAGAAAGGCTGCCTTACAGCAACGCTTGCTGAGTATCATCCTCTCTTCCCCCGTTCTAAACCCTGATTATATGCTTGTCATTCCTCCTGATCCTAAGAGGCTCCTGCTCTCACCCTGTTCAGACAGCTCTTGGGAAAGCACCAATGACGTCCACATTGCCAAGTCATGGGGCTCCATCTGCAGAGTTCATCTTAAACCACCACAGTGATGGGAGATATTTTAACTACTTCCTGAAACCCTTTTCCTGCTTGGCATTTTGACATAACTATGTCTTTTGCTGATTCTTGTGATCCGATGTTTCCTCCTATTAGGAAATAAAAAGTGTCTGATTATTATTTTACCCTCGTCTGTCTGAAACAAGCTCAAAGCCAAATTTATAGTGATAATGTTGAAATTGTGATAGTCATGCTATTCATATACACTTTCGTTTAATAATTTATTCATGTAATTATATGAACAATTTAAAAAAATGCAACATTATGCATTTCTGTTTGAAATTATAGTACCATTTTTATACATAAAAATTAAAACTACTAAAGATATTTCATGATTTTTAAATAACATGATAATGATCCTATGTTTATTTTAGATCACAATACATAATTATTATTTGGAGAACTCTGTGGGTTTTTTAAAAAGTTTTTGGTTAAGAAACATATTTCTTATATTTTTGTTGAATTTTTTACATACATCTATATATTTATATTTTATGTCTAATCAAATAAATATTTTCCATTTAAAAAAAATGACATTGGGTTACCTATAGCTGGCAGATATATTAAGTATTTTAGAATAAAGATTTAAAAAGCACAAAACAGAATTTTAATACAATTATAAATAAACAACAGACAAAAGTATCGACTTTGAACACATGTTGAAGAAATGTTTTGTTAACTGTAGTCACTCCTAGCAAAGAAAATGTTCTATTTCCCATGATTCAGTTATGGTTCAACGGTTAAAAATGAAAACTATTTGCCTTAAGCCATTTCTCATTTTAAAAAGCCTGAATTTTAATTTCTCGCAAGACTCTTCTGAGAGTGCCACTGAAATAAAACCTTCAATTAGTTTAATGTTAAATAATTTCTCTCGAGGCCCCGAGTCTCTCAGCTACTGTCAGACATGTCAAACTTGTACAAATACAGTTTTTTCTTCTTCCCAAAGTATAATTTTTACATCCCTGGAAATATGTTGATTGTATAAATTCTGAATCTGAAAATTTGCAAAGTTATATAAAACTCATTCACATAAAGAGACAAAGAATATTTACTGCTTCGCTAAAATCTACAAGAGCCTCTCAAAAACTGACTTGCTAAAATTATGATTTATCGCAGATGACTGATTTTAAGACACACTGATCCAGAGAAATGCTAGGAAGTGGCATCTGCATGGGCAGTACAGCAACAGACATAGAGTAAATGTGGCCAGGCTGCTGAGAGGGCCAGGAGAGGTGGCTAATTTATTGCTTGCTTCCAGAACAGCGTGGTTTCATAAGAAGGACACTGCCTGGAACTTGGCACTGAACACTGATTGATTTATTATTTGACTGGTCAAACTTCACTATGCAAATCAAAATGTGCCTTCCAAAGCATTTAACCCAGGTCTGCTAAACACCTTCTTCCGGAAGCATCTGCTGTTTGCTTCATGAGAGTGTGGCCTATTTGGCCACAGCAGAAGCCAGGATTCATCTGTCCGGTTACTGGCAAAATGCATCTGTGGGTACGTCTACTATGCTTCCCACTTGCACGAGGCACCGACGAAAGAAGTTTAAACCTCCACCCTGAGCCCAGACTCTCGCTTTCTGGGCACTTAAAACAATACACGATTCCATAAAATCCTATTTGGGGAATGTGATTTTAGCCCGTTTGTTTTAAACCAACTCTATTATTAGCTGGTATAGAATTTAGCTAATTTACAAAAACGACCCTGAATGGATGCAGGTCACCAACAAGGAGCTCCCTTTACATGAAAGCTATAGCGAGCATACATCATCTCAATTCTAGTAAAACAGCAGATATCTGTGTCAAGTAGTTACACTGAGCTTACTTTGAGACCCTGGTTTTCATACTTTTATGCCAGGCTTACTCTCACGTTCTGGTCATCAATCTTTATCAGCAACTCAGTTGCTTCTGACAGTGTAATTAGAACATATGTTTAGTCACATGTCACATCATTTAACGTGCCTTAGATTAACTTCAGCTCCCCACTATACACATATGTTTCCTAATATATGTGTGCATCCATACATACATACTTTTACAAATACGTGTGCAAATATAAGGTGTCCCCCCAAATGTATACATACACTTTGAATAATTATAAAGGTAGTGTTTATTAAAATACATTTCTTTTTCAAAATTGAGCTGTCAGCTGTTAAAGTGTGTATACATTTTTGAGACACTCTGTATATACATATGTACATATATAAATAAGTATATTTTTACACAGACACATATGTTACTCAGGGTATTTTATATGAGTTTTTACTTATTCAAAGAAGCTATTCATATAATCATGTTGGGAAAGTTGGACAGATACATGCAAAAAAATATAACTAGACCACCAACTTACACCATACACAAAAATGAACTCAAAATGGATAAAGGACTTAAATGTAGAAGGGAAACCATAAAAATCTTAGAGGCATTCACAGGCAGCAAAATCTCAGACATATGCCAAAGCAATATCTTCATCAATACAGCTCCTAGAGCATTGGAAACTAAAGAGAAAATGAACAAATGGGACTACATCAAAATAAAAAGCTTCTGCACAGAAAAAGAAACTATCAACAAAACAACAAGAAAGCCCACTGCATGGGAGAACATATTTGCCAATGTTGTCTTTGATAAAGATTTAATCTCCAACATTTACAGGGAACTCATACAACTTAACAAAAGGAAGATAAACAATCCAATAAAAAATGGGCAATGGACTTAAATAGATACTTTGTGAAAGAGGACAGAAGGAAGGCCGAGAGACATATGAAAACATGCTCAAAATCACTAATCATCCGAGAGATGCAAAGCAAAACGACAATGAGGTACCATCTCACAATGGCTGTCATCAACAAATCAACAAAGGACAAGTGCTGGAGAAGATGCAGAGAAAAAGAAACCCTCGTGCACTGCTGGTGGGAATGCAGGTTGGTGCAGCCACTGTAGAGAACAGTATGGGGTTTCCTCAAAAAACTAAAAATAGAACTCCCATTTGACCCAGTGATCCCACTTCTAGGAATATATCCCAAGAAACCAGAAACACCAATCAGAAAGGATATATGCACCCCTGTGTTCATAGCAGCACAATTTACAATAGCTAAGATTTGGAAGCAGCCTAAGTGCCCATCAGCAGATGAGTGGATTAGAAAACTGTGATACATCTATACAATGGAATACTATGCTGCTGTAAAAAAGAAGGAGTTCTTACCATTTGCAACAGCACAGATGGATCTGGAGAGCATTATGCTAAGTGAAATAAGCCAATCAGTGAAAGAAAAATACCACATGATCTCACTCATATGTGAGGTATAATGACCAACATAAAGTGAGGAAGAGAAACAGGTCCAGAGACACAGAAGCATCAAACAGACTGTCAAACCTCAGAGGGAAGGTAGGGACGGGTGGGGGTAAGGAGGAGAGATTAACCAAAGGACTTGTATGCAGGCATATGAGCCTAAACAATGGACTCTGATACCAGGGGATGAGGGCATGAGTTGGGGGGAGGGAGGGATAGGGACACACATGTAATACCTTAATCAATAAAGAAAAAAAAAAGTTATCCAAGCTAAAAAAATATATATTTTAAATGTCTTATTTTCTTTTCTCTGGATTGCTCCTTTCTTTTAATTAAAAGAATACAATCAATGGCTAATGCACTCCCTGGGCCTGATTTCTACTCCGGCTGCATCCCTCACTCTGTGACAGAAATGGTCTCAGCCCCCATGTTCTAGGCGTCCTGTCACTTTTACTTGTTCTCTGAATCAAGAACTATTTCTTTCAAATAGTGTCAGCTGACTCATTACCAGGTAACTTGCTCTGACTTATGCACAGTTTTATGAACGTATCTGTAATATGTATGTTTTAGCCAGTGAAGTCTTTCCCTGGACTTCTTTCACTTGTGTTTCCTCAGACCTATTTTGAGGTCTATGACGCCACTGTTGTCGCATGTGTTCAGGACGCTGAGAAGACCGTCAGCTCCTTCATGGAGCTGTCGCTGGAGCCGTTGTTCCAGTGGGAAGCATTTTCCATTGACTGAAGAGCCTGCTGAGGAGGCCAGGCGCATGGATAAACCCAGAGGGAAATACAGGTTTTTCTCTTGTTGAGAGAGTGGTTTTGGCAACACACTGTGCCAGACTCGATTTGGTTGGCTGGCGCTCTGACACTGGAATGGGTTTTTCTTTCCATCTCATTTCACCAGCCTGCCAACCGCAGTGTCAGGACAAGAATGTTCCCGGGGCCTCGTGCCAGTTAGTGGCACAGCCTTTGATTTGGTGCATTTGGCCTGAGGAGCTGCAGAAGTGCAGCCTCAGGGACCTTCCTCTCAGCAGATATTCTCCACGCTGTTTCGGGAGAGAGACCCTGCCTGACCCTGCCTGCACCTGCTGCCCAAGCCGGACAGCCACAGCGGCAGGCTGCTGGTGTGTGGGCAGCTTCCAAAGGGTGGTCTTTGCAACCAGGACCTAATGCAGCCCACAGAGGTGTTGATGGAAAGAGTATGTAAATGAACTGCACCAGTTAAAAATCAGGAGAGTTCACATAAGAATTCACATCGCCAGTTTCCCTTTAAAATTGTCATGATAGGTGAACTCTTTATGTTAAAATTATGATGATAGGCTGACACTCTATATTAAAATTGTCATGATAGGCTAATACTTTACATTAAAATCATCATGAAAGGCTAATGCTGTATATTAAAGTTATCATGATAGACTAACACTGTATGTTAAAGTTATCATGAAAGACTAACTCTTTATGTTAAAACTAGAGGCCCAGTGCACAAAATTCATGCACGGGGTGAGGAGGAGGTCCCCTCAGCCCAGCCTGCCCCCTCTTGTAATCTGAGACCCCGCTGGGGATGTCCAACTGCTAGTTTAGGCCCGATCCCTGCACTTGGACATCTGGAAGGCAGACATCTGTCTCACAATCTGGGACCTCTCACCCCTACCGCTTGCCTGCCTGCCTGCTCAGTGCACAGCATGGCAACCGGTTGTTCTGCCATAATGGTCGCTTAGGCTTTTATATATATAGATTATCAAGATAGTCTAACACTGTATTTTAAAATTATCATGAAAGGCTAACTCTTTATGTTAAAACTAGAGGCTCAGTGCACGAAATTAATGTACGGATAGGTTCCCTCGGCCTGGCCAGCAATCAGGGCTGATCCGGGCCTTCCTTGCCTGGCTGCTGGCTGCCAACTGGGACTTTCCTTCATTCTGCCCTGCCCCTTGGTGATCAGTGCATGTCATAGCAAGCAATCAGTCTACTGGTCAAACTCCCATGGGGACAATTTGCATATTAGGCTTTTATATGTAGAGATTGTCATGACAGGCTAATACTTTATTCCGGTTTTGGTTCTTGGGGCAGCAGATCCTGAGTCTGAAAGTATTGAGCAGCACGTTCATGAGGAAGTGCCTTAGCATCCATCCCCCTGGGAGGGAAGACTGATGGCCTGTGGGCTCAGGGGCCTCCTGGAGCTGACATGGCCCAGCACTGCCCATGTCTGCTCTGCCTGGAAAGGCATTGAACACATCCTGCCTGAGATGGGTCACAGTGGGAGGCAGCTTCTGAAACAGGCAACCCTGGAAGCAGTTGGTGGTTTCAAGCAATCTGGGCCATCGAGACCTCCCTTTGGTGGTATTTTGGGGACACATCCATGTGTTCACTAAAATAAACTAACACACGTCAGAGCAGCCACTTGCAGGAGAGGGTGGTTGATCCATGTGACAGGGCAGCAGCTCCAATGCCTTCCACTTGTCCAGGTTCCACTCCATCACCTGCGTGGTCTCCGTCTGCATTTGGTGTGACCTGGTCCAGGGCAGAGTCTCCTGCTATTGGTGGCAGAGGTCAGGTTTGCTCCTTCGCCGTCTCTGGGCTCCTGAGCTGCCCGACACTCACACCTTCAGTTCAGGGCAGTGACCACAGCAGGGGCTCCCACAGTCACACATAATGCCCCGCTTTTGTTTTATTTTTAAAAAAATATATTTTAATTGATTTCAGAGAAGAAGGGAGAGGGAGAGATAGAAACATCAATGATGAGAGAGAATCATTGATTGGCTGTCCTGCCACCCCACATGGGATGGAGACCACAACCAGGGCATGTGCCCTGACCGGGAATCTAACCGTGACCTTCTGGTTCATAGGTTAATGCTCAACCACTGAGCCATGCTGTCTGGGCAAACACCCCATTTTTAAACAAATATTTTCTAATTCTCCTTGATTATTCTAAATTAAATCCAGAATTATGACTACATACTCATCAAACACACACACATACACACACCAAAAAACCACAATAATACTATACCCTAAATGTACTATAAAGGTGAAGTAAAAATAACTATTTGTAGCAAAATAACACATTTTTTTATACATAAAACCTTAAGGATGACTGCACCAGTAGAAATATCGAAGGAGTCAGATGCTTGTATCTGAGTAGAGAGCCACAGTAAATGCAATGGCTGTGCATGTGGGTGGAACAGTTAGAGGCACAGGACACCCAAATATCACAAGAAACAATTCTCCAAAATAAAAAAATGGCTCAATCTCTGCCCTGAGTGGTAGACTCTTTTTAAAAAATCTATATGCTAATGGCATTACTGGAAAATGTATTGAGTATTAAAATTATTCAGCAAGACTTTGTACTTATGATTAAAGTTCCAGCCTCAGCTATTCATATACCTGTTTTCCCAACATGATAATCCATGAAACATGCCAAGTGTGGGAGAAGCAGGCCGTGGGGCGGGTCTTCGGGATGGGCTGTGTCAGCAAGGCAAAGCTCCACATCTCTGGCACAAACCTAAGTTGGCCATTGGGCCTTTTGGTCAGCAGTGGCTCACACGGAATGCCCTGTGAGGAATCACTGGAACAAGAGTTTTAACCAGAGGCACCATCCACCTGTCAGCCCTTGCCCCATTTACCTACCCCGAGCCCCCGTCGCCCAGTGCTGTCCCAGTAAGCCACCTCATCATGGGAAGAGGATTTACCAGCCTTTGTAAAACCGCATCTACCCTGTATCTATCAAAAATCTGCCATGGTTTCTGTCCTTTAGAAAATGACCTACCCTCATGCCCAAGGACAGTACAGGAAAGCCCTCTGCCACAGGCCCTCGTGGTTTAGGATACAGAACTGGAAAGGAAATACTCCAACGTGAACTCCCGCCCACACATCTCTGAGAAGCTCTAAATATCTAATTCCGCAAATGGAAACGTTCATTCCGTGAAGATCTTGTTATCCTAATTTGATAGCATTTCCTTCAGGACAAAGCACTCTCCAGGTTCTCTGAGAGAGCATTTTCCTGCCATTCCTCCAATCTGATTACAGAAACTGTTAAAAACGATTAGAGCTTCGGTATTGTACTTAGAGGGCAGCCTCTCTGTCTCCCATCTGCAATGTCCCCTGAATTTAATGAATGGGCCAGGCCGAGGGGGGCGGCATGGCCACAGGGCCCTGGCCACAGACACTCATTCTGTCTCCCTTTTATCAGTGACTACGCATGTGGAGCTAAGTGAAATCTCACTTCTCTTTGCTCTGCTTTTCCATCTGTGAAGTTATCAAGTTGGAAAACCCCTCTCTCTAAGGGCCCTTTAAGCTCAAAAACCCACTGGCTGTTTTTATGATTCCCTTTTCTACATTTTTCAGATGTTCAATTGGCAAGAAATTAAGCTTGGAGGGTTGTGTTGTTTTTTTTTGGAAAGCTTTCAGCTCTACTTTGCAAATGCAGATGTTTGGCTACATATAGTTTCCCTGATGCAGAATGATGTATGACCTCAGCTGCCTGCAAGCACATTACCCATCTGCGATGGTATGTTGACTCTGAGAAGAAATGAATGGGGGAGACAGGCACACTCTTCCTAAAATTAGAATTCCAAGCAATTCATGTGAAAGTGAAACAAATGCACAGGGACAGCAATTGTCTCTCGAGTCATCTGTCCATTGTGTCTAGCTGCTGACTAGATTGGAGTAAGGTTTACACCCACCTTTTCTTTTCAACATCTGCGTAATCTGTAGTGATAGAGCATTTTTTCTTTTCTTACCTATGTGATGTGTACTGGTGGCCCCTTTTGCTTTTCTGATTTGGGTAATTATTGTATCTATCTCTCTTTCGAATCAGTTTACCCACAGGTTTGTTTTTTTATTTTGATTTTATTGTGGAAGTAACACCTGAAATGAGATCTCCCTTCTTAGCAGGTGTTAAGTGTACAGTACAGTGTTGTTCAGTATAGGCACAATTTATGCAGTGGATCTCTATAGTTTATTCTTTGTGCAAAATTGAAACCTATGCTCATTGATTAGCAATTTCCCATTCGCCCCCCCACCCACACACACATATACACATCCAGTCCTTAGGGGCTACCATTCTTGGATGCCTCATGTAAGTGGGCCCTGATGTACTAGTATTTATTCTCCTGTGGCTGACACTTCCCATCACCTATTATCTTCTGGCTTCAGTCATGCTTTTGCAGTTCCATGGAATATGACACATCTTGAGACACAACCAGAGGTAACCCGTCTCAGTATAGACAAGAGGATCGGGCAGCTGGCCCACTTGGTGGGCCTGTAGGCAGCTGTTTCCTCAAGGGGCATCCACCTTGGCAGGCAGAGCCCAACATCGGTCAAGTCCGGCAGGTGAGGTGGTAGCTACAGTCATGTTGCTCATTTCCAAGCACCAAGTTAAAATAATAGATCATGGAAAACTATCTTGGGAGGAGGTTTGACTTTGGGTGGTGGGCACACAGTGCAATTTACAGATTGTGTAACATAGAAACCCACACCTGAAACCTCTACGATCCCATCTACTCATGTCACCCCTATACATTTAATTTAAACAAAGAAAAAAATCAATCTTGCCTTACTAATTTAATATTAAAATATATTCTTTATTCGTTGATTAAATACTCATTAAGTGCCTGCCACATGTCTGTAAAGAAAGCATAGTTTAGCATAGTGAGGCTGCCCCCTAAGAGCTTACATGCAGATATTACATATTATTTAAATATTTTAGTTGGGACAGAGTTTCAGGAACAGTATTTTTGGACCTTAGTAGAAAAATAAGCAAAACACAGACAAATGTCCTGTTTTATAAAACTGTAGAGTTAGACCAGGCCATTGGCAATCGACTCTGCACAAAAGATAGCAGCAACCCAGTTAGAAAAATGGGAATTCAGTGGACATTTTATATCAGAAGAGAAAATGCTCAGTTTGTTCTAAGGCATCGATGAATGGCCGCACTCATAGCCAGAGCTCATGAACTTTATTTTTTACGAGTTTCTGGATATTTCTCAAGCTTGGATCTGTCGACACAGGCCTTGAAGGTGCTCATAGACACTCTGATTTTCAAAGATTTCGTTCCACAACATAAAGCAAACCCGTACATGTCCACACCTAATTTAGATTTTACTGTAACAACTAAAATAATGTGTTCATTTTTGCTTGTGTTTCAGAATTTATGATGGACTATGATTTCTCTGCACCCATCCTTCATGCACACTGTTTTCGAAGGGAACATTCTTGTGCATGCTAAATTTAATAAGCAATGAAACTAAAACACTAGTACTTCTATCATTTCTAATTTTGACTACAAAATTCCTCTCCTGCTTTCATATTTCTTGAGTCATAAACAGTGAGAGTCCTCTGAAGTGGGCATGGACCATGCGTTTTGGGCAAACGCTGCCGAGTGCATGGATGGCCTTTCTAGGGACAGGGCGGCCTGATGGGCGGTGACTGGCGATGGTGGAAAGCGAGCAGAGAGCATCGGCCTCTCCAAGGAGGACGGTCACTGAAAAGCAAATAGATCTCACTAGACTGGAGCGTCTGACATCGCGTGGCTGTGAAGCCACAGACGGTGAGGGACCCATGGCCCTGGGTGATGGTCGCACAGACGCCTGAGGAGGGAAGCAGACTCTGCAGCGGTACTGCATGTCCACTGTCCTGGGAAACATCCGGGACAGTCACACGCTCAGCACATCCACTAGGACCCACATGCTCCACGTCCAGCAGGGCGGCCAGATGTCACACGACAGCAGCTAAACTTAATTTCTGATAAATGATTTTCTGGCATAAGTGTGTCTCATGCTACATTGAAGACATGATATATATATATATATATATATATATATATATATATATATATACACACACACACACACACACACTGTTATTTATTTTTTTCCTGAATTCCAAATTTAACTAGGCAACCTGTAAAATTAGTTCTTATCAGTTAAATCAGGCAAACCTATTTGTTTAAATATGTTTTTTTATTGTTGCTGTTGCTGTTAATCCTCACCTGAGGTTATTATTTTTTTCATTGATTTTTGGAGAGTGGAAGGAAGCGGGAGGAGACAGAGAGAGAAACAGTGATGTGAGAGACACATCAGGAGGTCACAGTTCAAATCCCCATTAGGGCTCCATCCCCAGTGGAGGGTGTACAGGAGGCAGCCAATCAATGATTCTCTCTCATCGTTGATGTTTCTCTCTCCCTCTCCTTCCCTGCTTCCTCTCTGAAATCAACAACAACAACAACAACAAAAAAGCACCAAAGCCACACAATGGGTGATTAACCTGGAATGGTAGCTGAGGAAGGAGAGCTGAGGGTGACCTTCCTCTCCTTCCTGGGAAAGGAAGTGAAGCAGGTCAAATGGTGAGCTTGCTTTTAAGGGCGGGGAGGGGAATGGGTTAAGGTTAGTACATTGTTTCCAAAGCTTTGAGTTTGATTTTAGGAATTTTGTTCGTTTGCTTTGCTACCAAATCTAAAATTTGTCCTTTACTTTTTCCTCCACAACTTATGTTTTCAAAACTATAGTTAATTGAAATGTGTGATAAGGTGGCTTCTAGCTAATCAAGGCCTTTAACTATGTTGTTTCTTCACTGACAGATTAATTACCTAAATTGCCTTTCTATTTTTAAGTAGTCCTGAGAAGGAAATTTAGCAATTAAAATGATTTAGATGCTGCAGCTTCTGTAGCAGTTCCAATGACATTTGAGAGATAGTGGGGGAAATTAATAAGTGATTTTGCAGAATAATATGTAGCAGAAACATGTTTGTTACTACAATTAAAAGACTCTGGCTTCCTGACCCAGGTCAATTTTTATAAAGAGTCAACCAAAAGGGCTTTTAAAATTGCATTAAAAATTGATTGCTTCTAATAAGTCATATTTCAACCTGAGACATGGATTTGAATATTTAATTAACTGATTTTGAACTAATTTATTATTCATTTTATTTTACACAGTTGATAGGTACTTTCTTTCGTAGAGATATAGTATTTTAAAAGTTTAATTAACTAGAAGTTTAAATGAGTAAAACTTCAAAATCATTAAGAGATTTTTATGTTTTTAAATTTTTAAAGATGTGCCAATACAGATTTTTATTTTAATACTTCATTGCAATCACTGGCCTATATTTTCACTATAGAAAAATAAGAAACATGGGAAATAAAATACATTAAACACTTAATTATCAGTAATTATACCAACAAATAGAATACTGTTAAAATTTGGAAGCAGAGATTCCTAGATTTGCCCCTAAATCATGCACAGGCATGTAGATGTGTGATTACACAAAATGGAATCCTTATTATCTACACAACTGTATCTTTTCCTTTAATATATGTTTAGTATATCTTCATACCAGTAAATATCAATTTGCTTACATACACGTTTAGCTGTATAGAATTTCATTGTAGGTATGCATTTTTGTAATCACACAAATTATATGTATTAGATTGCTGTTTTCCCTCAGGACAAAAACCTAAAACTAAAATTTATGTATTAAAAAGAGGCAAATAAAAAGTTTGATGTTTGGCTAATTTTCTTGCAGAAAGAACATAGACTATAAGCCACCATAAGTTAGTTTAGTGAGGTCAGCGCCCACAGACTTGGTCCCTGGCCACACCTGGCCCCACCACTTGTAAAGAACTGCCTTCTGGAACCAGCCACACACCTCTACTCTCATGTTGCTTCAGCTCCTGTCACAGTAGTTACCGCAAGACTGTTTATTGCATGCATTATGCTTACGAAGTCTAAGTTATTTCCCATTCTCTTTTGTAGAAAAAGTTTGCCAGCCTCTGTGCTACAGCTTTCCCCCCAGTGTTATAAATATCTGACAGAATAGCATAGATAAAGTAAAATACAGTAAGTTGTGTCTGTTTTAGTTTACTTAACTGAGATTTAATATGTTTTGTGTGCATACTAGAGGTTGTGCACTGGAGGCGTCCCTCAGCCCAGCCTGCACCCGCTGGCAGTCTGGGACCCCTTGCTCCTTACCACTCGCCTACTTGCTGTTCCTTACTGCTCGGCTCCCTGCTCCTAGTGCTGCTGCAGAGGTGGGAGAGGCTCCCACCACCCTCCCACCGCCGTGAGCCGGCCTCTGGCTGAGCAGCACTCCCCCGTGGGAGCACACTGACCACCAGGGGACAGCTCCTGCATTGAGCATATGCCCCCTGGTGGTCACTACGCATTTTATTACAGAGATTGGCTATCTGCATATGATATAGATTGACTATCTGCATATTGCAGAGATTGGCTATCTGCATATTATATAGATTAGATTGGCTACCTGCATGTTATATGGATTGGCTATCTGCATATTATATAGATTGGATTGGCTACCTGCATATTATATAGATTGGCTATCTGCATTTAACAATGGCTATCTGCAGGTAACATTTCATTTATTCTGACGGCCACATTTTCCAGGACTGTATTCATGATTTGAGAAAGCTCTCAATATGTTGGAGATGTGAATTTTTTGAACAATCTTCTTAAGGTATCATTACATGTCATAAAATGCCTCTGCTGTGAGTGTGTAAGTTAAGATTTTCAATCAATTTAAAGTGAAGCAACTATCACCACAATCCAGTGTTAGTTCATGTCATTGTTTCAGAAAGACTTCAGTGACCCTGCAGCTCACCTGTCTCAGTCCCAAGGACTGTGGGGTGTGACTGCTGTCAGGCTGCCTTCTTCCAGGAAGTCCTGGTCTGTCCTGCACCTTGTCTGTAAAGAAATCACTCTTATGTGGTCTTCAGGGTAACATCTGTCCATGTACACGTGGAAACCTCTCGATTCTGGTCACTATTTTGAATAACTGCTGTTATGGGCATTCGCACACAAATCTTCATGCAGAGACATGTTTATAGTTTATTGGGAGTCAGACAATTTCTGGGTCATGTTGTACATTTTTGTGTAACTTATTAAAAAAATTGCCAGATTACATCTCGGGAGGCAGCACTGTTTTACACACCCACCCGGGGTGCATGAAGGGTTGGGTTCTCTGCATAACCCTTGTTATCTTCTGGTGTTTTTGTTCTGTTTTGTTTAAGGTGACCAGATGTCCTGCTTTTGGCGGGACGGTCCCAATTTTTAACAATTTGTCCCGCGTCCCGTGGTGTTTTTAAAAAGTCCCGATTTTTGGAAAGAGACATATGTACTACTCTTTGTAATATTTTAAGTAATAATAATAAAAAGACCCCCCCCCCAAGTCAATGGTGTCTCACTTTACCAATGTTAAAATCTGATCACCTTAGTTTTGTTTTGTTTTTGATTATAGGATAAACATGCTATCAGGTCAGAAGTAATATCTCCTTGCATTTTTAATTTGATTTTTTAAAAAATAGCTAATGATGTTGAGCATCTTTTCAAGTGCTTTCTGACCATTTCTATATGTTCTTTGGAGAAATATTTACTCCAAACCTTTGCCCATTTTAAATTGGTCTTTTTATTATTCTTTATGCAGCTTCAATTCAAGTCCTTTATCAGATATATTCTATATAGATTTTTCTCCCCTTTTATGTGTTATCTTTTCACATTTTTAATAGTTACTTTTGAAGGATAAAGCTTTTTGATTTCTGTGAAATCCAGTTTATCTAATTTTTTTTGTCTTATACTTCTGATGTTATATCTAGAAAGGTATTGATGAAAACCCATGTTCATGAACATTTACACTCACGTTTTTCTAAAAATGTTATAGTTTTAGTTCTTATAGTCAGGTCTTTAATACATGTTGAGGTCATTTTTTAGTGTGATATGAAGTATAATCAAACAGAGTAAAGGAAATCTGAGCTTCTGCAGAGAAAAAGTGTATTCCACTCGATATGCTCTCCTTTGCTTCTTAACCTTTACAACTCAGAGTTTAATGTCAATTCAGTAGGAATGCTTTCTGAGCCTTTGGGATCTCTGAGGCCATGAAATAGACTCAATATTGAAAGATTCTAAAGGCCGGGAACTGAACTGTGAATGTGGTGCCCACATGACTCATGCTACAGAACAAAACTCATTTCTTTGTTTGTTTGTTTATTTTTTTTTAAAATATATTTTATTGAGTTTTTACAGAGAGGAAGGGAGAGGGATAGAGAGTCAGAAACATCGATGAGAGAGAAACATCGATCAGTTGCCTCCCGCACACCTCCTACTGGGGATGTGCCCACAACTAAGGTACATGCCCTTGACTAGAATTGAACCCAGGACTCTTCAGTCCGCAGGCCGACGCTCCATCCACTGAGCCAAACCAGCCAGGGCAGAACACAACTAATTTCAACTCACCCCTAGACCCATGGTCTCCAGGTAAACCATCTGCCTTCATGAGGATAAGCATTTCCACAAGGCTTTGCTCTTGAAGATGTTTCTCCACCCGCCTCCTATTTAGTGAGGCAAGGCATCTAAGTGTGTGTTTGCTGTTCGTCACCACTATGCAGGCAAACAGCAAGGATGTGATAACATATTCTCTGAATGACTTGAGATAAGCGGCCTGACACTTGCTTATCCATATCCAGAAAAGAAAGGTGAGAACTTGCTTTGCTTTGGTGGACCTACAACCGAGATAAGACAAAGAGAGCAAGGGGGGCGGTGACCGCCGACCAAGCTCCCTGGGACCAGGGCTTCCCCAGCAGCTTAGCCAGGGAAGGCTGGGTGCTAAATACGAATCCCACAGGCCAGTCATTTCTATTTACTGTTTGTGATCTGCCTGTTCACCTTCTGTGTATATAAACGTTTACAGATGCAAGTATACACTGTAGCAACATTTCAGATTGCATTAAAATAGTTTCTGAAAACGTAACAATGATCTAATTATATATGGAATTGGCATGAGTGAATTAGGTATAACAATACCAAAAATAGCTGTTTTGTTAAAATGTATTAAATATCCATTTTGTATGAATTCAGCTTAATGAGTGAGTTTAACTGCACTCTTCCTCTTCACGGCCTTTGAGAAGAGTTCAGGGTTGACTAGTGTGCATGAGAAGCTACGCAGATGCTGACATAATTAGGAAAATATGATGACTCTCAAAAAACATTGCTTCTATACCTTTTTCAGAAGTGTGTTGCTGAACTCTTTCCTTAGTCTCATCCAATTAAAATAAAAAGTCTGAATCAATTGCTTAGATGGAGTAGAAGTGATACTGAAAAAAAAAAAAAAAGATGAAAAGCGTAACGCAAACACGGATCCACCAGAGCAGACAGGGCTTAAAGACCAGGATGATTATGTGAGATTATTCCCACTAAATAGGAGCCCAGAAACTCATCTTTTAGAGGCATTTTTACCGAAATGATGAATCGTTCAGAACTGTAAGATAGGTAGAAAGCCATTGTGTGACTCAGCAGAACCAGGATTCTAAAGGATGGATTGTGCTTACCCTTTGAAGCTGGATCCATGTAGGCAGCGTGCTATTTGAGATGAACAAGGATAAATGGTGAGCGATTTAGTCACACTCAAAGAAACACCTACAAAGTTAGAGGATATGACAGACAATGATTAATAGGAAACAAAACAACCAAGAAAGGGAATGTTTAGCCGTCTGAGGTTTTGAAAATGGTTTATGCTTGTAAAAAATAAACCTAATTTAGTAAGAAGCTAGATCAGCAGAAAGATAATGCTCCAAGACCTCAATAGTCATTAGCTCCACCATACTCTTCTGTGGCCCAATTAAATGAGAAATGGCTCATTTATATAAACTTGCCATCATCTTAAAGGATTCTACTTATACTTATACGCATCCATAAAACATAAGATTGGCCTCGAGAGTAAAAGGCCTGGAAGCTGTGTGACACAAGGAAACACAGAAAGGATGAGATGCTTCAGTTGTTTAAGGCAGGACTTAAGGAAATAGAGGTGCATTCAAGTACCGGGGTGAGAGCCCAGCGTGCCTTAGAAGACAGTGAACTTCCCGTAGACGGTAACTATCCAGAGGCCACTTCCCATTAAAAACCAAGGCTGGGCCTCTGTAACCATTGGAGCCCCCACTCCCACGGGGACCAGGGACCAAGCTGCTGCAGAGCGGGGCCCCGCCCTCGGAAAGGCACTCGCTACCACCTCATGGTGTCACGGGATGTAGTGCCTTTTTGTTGTTGCTAATCTCACCCCAGGATATATTCCCGTAGGCTTTTAGAGAGAGTAGGAGGGTGAGGGGGAGACAGAAAGGAACATCCATGTGAGAGAGACACACTGAGGCTGTGTTCTTGCCCGGAATTGAACCCGGGACCCTTCAGTCTGCAGGCCGACGCTCTATCCACCGAGCCACACCAGCCAGGGATGCATTCCCTTCCTCGAAGGAAGATGGAATTAACTGACATTGTTTGTCTCTGTCTCCCATATTCTTATTTATGGTCATTTTATCACAGTTCAAGGCTATCACCTCCTCTCCCCTCACCTCCTCTTCTCTCTCTCTCTCTCTCTCTCTCTCTCTCTTTCTTCCTTCCTTCCCAGTCCCTCTCTGGATCTCAGGAGTTGGAAATTCAAACATCTTCAGAAGGGACCTTGTTGTGAGATGCAGTGAGTGTAAGGCCTTCAGGAATAAAAAACTGTGAAGAATTCATACGTGTTTACATTTTTAAAATAAAAATAACTAAACAAACACTTTGCTACCAAAAGGAACAAAGCCCACACTTCATACCCACATTTCATGAGAGACCACCAATGTAGACTCTTTCCTGCTCATTAAATATAGAAAGAAAGCACAATGTTTTATTAGCTACTAGGGGACAGTGCACAAATTTGTGCACCTTCAAAGGAACTGTGGGCCACGAGGCTGTGTGCGGTGGGCACAAGGGCGGGTCTCGGCCCATGTCTGCTGGCAGCCCCACTCCCGCTGCTGCCGCACCCACACGCTGAGGGCATGGAGCAATTGGGGCTGGCACCAGCAGTGGGTGCGAGTGTCAGATGCTGCCCCAATTGTCCCTCAGGAGCAGTGGGAGGTGGAGAAGCCCTCAGGAGTGATCGGGGCTGGCAGCCGCTAATCGCACCCACTGATGGCACCGAATGATCGGGACCTGCACCAGGCACCAGCAGTGGGTGGCTCCAACACCAGCTGTGGGTGCGAGTGGGGCTGGTGCCAGCAGCAGGTGTGAGAGATGGCTGCTGGACCTGATTGCCCTTCAGGAGCAGGATGAGGTGGAGACGCCCTGGTGGGGACTGGCAGTCGCTGCTCCCATCTGCTAATAGCACCAAGCGATTGGGGCAGGTGCCAGGTGACTGGCAGCAGGTATGGGCACTGGCAGCAGGTGCAAGTGCCTGGCGGGACTGCAGCACATGGGAGCAAAGAATTTTCAGTAACCACCCCAATGACAGCGGCTGGCAACCCGCCGTGGTCTGGCACCCCTGCTCACCTGCTCCTCCATCCCAACACAGCAGATGCCCGCCATGTTCTGTGCTCTGCTGCCTGCTGCCCACACCTGCCATGTTCTGCTCATGTCCCCTGGTGGTCAGCGCACATCATAGCAACTGGTTGTTTGGTTGTTCAGTTGTTCTGCCGTTCAGTCTATTTGCATGTTAGGGTTTTATATATATAGATAGATTGCTTTGGGCCTTGCACATCTCCTGGGCAAGGAATCAAACCTCATGGATGTCTTTTTAGATTGGAAGGAGTACACAGAACAAGTAAAAATAATACACTCATAAATAATGCTGCATGTCACGTCTAAATTCATATTTCACATGTGAAAACAATCTCATTGAATATATGATTTTATATTCACTATTTAATTTCATGTGCTTATATACGTCAAAACCAATAAAATCATACATTCTAAATATATCAGCTTATTGCATATCAGTTGCATGACCTTAATAAAGTGGCTTTAATATTGGGAAAAGATAATCTTCCCGGGTGTAAGGTGCCCTGTGATGTGAATGGTGAGAAGCTAAATGGTTATGTTTCAGGAAAACAATGTAGAACCCACATTATAATCCTTACAGTGTTCACATGGTGTGGATCAGCCATTTCAGAGCCAACTTGACCCTGAGATTCACCTAAACTAGAACCTAAGATGTAAAGTATCATTTTTTAATTTTTATTTTTTATTCATTTCAGAGAGGAAAGGAGAGGGAGAGAGATAGAAACATAAAAAAAAAAAAATGAGAGAGAATCATTGATCGGCCCCCACTGGGGATGGAACCCACAACCCAGGCATGTGCCCTGACCAGGAATCAACCCTGTGACCTTCTGGTTCATAGGTTGATGCTCAACCACTGAGCCACGTCGGCCGGCTAAAACATCAGTGTCTCGCGACAATAGGCCTGGTGTCCTAAGGAGAAACGGGGGACAGACACACACATGGGAGATGGTGAGGTCTCCAATCCCAGAGATGTCCAGTTGGCCCGCAACCACCACTGGAAAAGTGCATGCAACAGATCCTCCCTCTCAAACACCAGGAGAGAGAACCTGCAGAGACAGAGATCAGAGACATCTGGCCTCCAGATCTTTGGGAAAATAAATGTAAGTTGTCTAAGTAAGCCACTTGGGGTACTTTTTTTTTTTTAACAGCCTCACCAGCAAACTTGTTAACTGTTCTAAATAGCATTGAGGAAAAACATGAGTAAAATGTCGTATAAATATAAATGGACCCAGGTGATTGACGGTGTTGTTTACTTATTTTCAGTAACCTGTCACTTATTGTATCAATCAAGAAGCAATTGACAGTGATGAAGACTCCAATGATAGAAGAGTATTTACTTATTTTTCCTTGCAGTTATGCCCAGTGTGTGCTGACACTGCTGTTAAGCACATACACCGAGGGCTGTTAAATCTTCTTGGAAAACTGGCACCTTTTTATTAAGCAATGTCCCTTTCACCACCACTGATTACTTCTCCAGTTCAGAAATGAGATTCGTATGAAATTACTACAGCTATTCTGATTCTTTCATTAATAGTGTTTGCCTGGTACTTTTTCTCTATCCTTTTCAATCTATCTGAGTCTTTACACATAAAGTGAGTTTCTGATACATAACCCAGTTTTGCATCTTGGGTTTTTTTAAAATTTACTTTGAGAATCTCTGTCTTTTAAGGCCATTGATATTTAACAAAATTATCAATATACTTGGATTAATATCAACTATTTTGCAATTATTTTCTCTTCATTGCCCATGTTCTTTGTTTCTTTTCTTTTTTATTTTATTTTATTTTATTTTATTTTATTTTATTTTATTTTATTTTATTTTATTGTGTGTGTGTTCTCTTCAAATGTTTCTCTCTCTCTCTCTCTCTCTCTCTCTCTCTCTCTCTCTCTCACACACACACACACACACACACACACACCAGGTCTGTAATATATTTTGAGTTCATTTTTGTGTAATTCATGAGAAACAATCTAGGCTCATGTTTTATACATGGAAATCTAATTTCTTTAGCACCATTTGTTGAAAATACGACCCTTTCTCCATTGAATTGCCTTTGTGCCTTTGTTAAAAATCTCTTGCCTATTTTATGGAGTCCATTTCAAGGCTCTCTATTCTATTCCATTGCACTGATTTATGTGTCGATTCTCTTGCCAATATTGTACTGTTTTTATTACTATAGCTTTTGAGTAAGTCTTAAAATTGTGTAGTGAGTCCTTGAACTTTGTTCTTCCCCAGTAGTATCTTGCTATTCTAGTTCCTTTATTTCATTTTGCTTTGTTTTTCTCCCCAAAAATAAATGTTAGAATCAGTTTGTCAACATCTCCAGAATAGCTCTTTGGGGTTTTCATTGGGATTGCATTAAATATATTCTGCAAACTCAAAGTAACTGGCATTTAATAATACTGAGTCTTGTCATTGATAACACAGAACATCTTCCACATTAATTTTGTTCTTCTATATGTCATCGGTGTTTTAAGTTTTTAACCTATAGATCCAATACTTTTTTTAGTAAATTTATATCTAAGCATTTTACTTCTCCAACTGCTGATGACAAAGAAGCAAAAATAATTTAATAGAGAAATAACAACAATTTCAGCAAATAGTTCTGGAGCAATTGGACATTCAAGAATGAACCTCAATCTAAACCAAACATCTTATACCAAAAAACACCAAAAAATGGATCGCAGACAAACATGAGGTGTAAAATTACAAAGCTTCTAACACAACAAGAAGGAGAATATTCAGAATCTACAGCTAGGCAAGGAATTCTTAGGCTCAATGTTGATGAAATACAATTTATTAATTATCCTTTCATGAATTATGTTTGTGTGAACACACACACACACATTCACACACATACAGTTTCACAAGCACACATACATACACATTTATCTGGCTACCTCAGGAGCCCATCAGACAGAAAGTATCCAATCAATTATTGGCATTTTGGAATTTTTTTAATTTTTTCCTACAACTGTATGCTTTATATATAGATTGATATCAACAGTAGTTCTCTTTGGGGGATAAAGTTATACGGGGCTTATTTTTACTTTTTAAATTTATTTTCCAAAATATTCACTATGAGCTTTAGTTACTTCTATGTAGATTTAAAAATATTTTTACAATGTTATTTTCCCATTTATGAATGATGCGCTATAGGCTCAATTGTGCCCACTTAGATTCCCAGGTTGCAGACCTAAGCCCTCAGGTGATGGCGCTGAGAGGCGGGGCCTCTGGAGATCACTGAGAGGTAAGTTCCTGCAGGAGGGCCCTCCATGCCCGCAGTGCCCTCAGAAGGGGAGACACCCGGGAGCATGCTTTCTCTCTTCCTCCCCCCAGAGGGAGACCCGCCGCTGTGAGAGAGTTCTCACCAGAAACCGACAGTGCTGCACTCTGTCCTTAGTCCCTCAGCCTCAGAATACGAGAAAGTACGTTTCCGTGATTGTCACCAGGTCTGTGGCCTTTTGTTGTGGCGACTGAATTAAAACATACAGTCCATAGTCCATTTACCTTTAAACCAAGAATGTTTCCTTGTTTAAAGTTCCGTAACACAGTGGAGAAGCTGCTGACATCTTTTGGGGACTATTTATATCTTGTGAAGCCTAGAAATACTAATATTAGAGGCCACAGTAAGACATATTTTCAGAATAAACATTTAGGAGAGAGTTCTATTGGCAGCTCATTCTATCATTTGCTTTTCTAATTAACTTGCAATATATATTTTTTTATTTCCCTCACTTTTAAAATTAGAGCACTTTCAGATTACTATGAGTCACCTCGCAGATGAAAAGAATGCTCCAATTATCTTTTGGGGATGAGTTTTCATCCCACATGCACATCAATTCTTCTCAAGAGGAGACATACCTATTGCAAGACATCTTTCGAAATTACAATTTAAGTAGCTCTTATTTGTATCAAAATTGTTTCGTCTGCCTGAATTGCCCCAAGAAGAAATATGCTAAAGTGGCTTTATAAAAGGAAAATGTCTTCTTATTCAACTCGTGTTCCTCCGGAGAATTTTTTAAACGCATCTATTTTAAGAACCTGTGGGAAAATTTACATTCCATCCAGAGTTGCTGTAAACAACAAATAATAAAAAAAAAGACTCAAATAAAATTGCTGAAGCAGGAATGTGCTAAACTACTCCAGTAATTCTTTAATCAATCTCTCTCTCTCTCTCTCTCTCTCTCTCTCTCTCTCTCTCTATATATATATATATATATATATATATGTATATATTTTCCTCCAAAACATTTATGGAGAAAGAAATAAGATGTTATAAGCAAGATTCTAGTAGTTCACTCATACACAATGTTCTGGCAGATAAATGATTGTAACACAAATAGTAATAGAAATAGAAATAGAAATATATCTCAATATTATAGACTTGCATCTGCATGAATAGAAATGGTGAAAAAATCCATTAACTAGACATTAATCACACTTGTAATAAATATGCATTTAACAACGAGGTCCCAGCCCATAGTAGATACTAATCTATATTGTCAATTAAAGAAATGATGATATATTATTGCTATAAAAATGGAGTCTGAGGACTGTGTAAGAACATTTTATATATATATATATATATATATATATATATATATATATATATAATTACAACTAATGTCCTTAGTATATATTTATGAGTACATATGTGTGTACATTATACACATACATACTAGTAGACATACATATGAACACATATACATGTAACTATATATGTGTATACATGTCTATGTGTACAAACACATATAGTAATCTCAAGCATGTGATTTATATTCTGCTATGTTTATTTTTATTGTTGTTTATTCTCACCCAAGTATATTTTTTCCATTGATTTTTAGAGTGAATGGAAGGGATGGAAGGAGGAAAGGAGGGGGAAAGAGAAAGAGAGAAACATTCCTGTGAGTGAGACACAGTGACTGGTTGCCTTCCCCACGTGCCCCGACCAGGCCTGGGATCAAACCTGCAACCCAGGTACATGCCCTTGACTGGGAATCAAACCTGATGCCCTTTGGTTTGTGAGCTGATGCTCTAAACACTGAGCAACACCAGCCAAGGCTACACTCCACTGTGTTTTATAAAAACACTGAGCATTGCTTACCACCTTCACCTAAGAACATGGGCATCCGCCTCTCCCCCTTTTATAAGGTGAACACAACGGGTTATCCTATTACATTGGCCTAGAAATAAGTTATCAATTAAAAGGTTGTTCCGCAAAGAGAAAAACAATGTGGGCTAATAGAAGGAACTAAGGATATTTTTAAAAATTAAAAATCTAACCAATTTTTTGACCAGGAGGAAACCAAGGCTAGGTTCTAATAGAAAAGCCTTAAAACAAGAATGTCTTTCCAAAAATTCAGCATAAACACAACAAGCATAAAATATGTAGATGCTAAAGGGCATAAATCCAAGCGAAAGCCAGCTCTCAGGGGGATCTGCCCCTAAATTCCTAACTAGAAAGCCGGTCATGGCAAGTAATACTGTCCCAGGGATGTAACCTGTTCAGCAAAACGTTTCTCTTTGCCTTAAGCAAGCCCCGTGGACTGTTCTAAGTTACAAACCTTATTTATTTTTAAATATATGTTTATTGATTTCAGAGAGGAAGGAAGAGGGAGGGAGAGATAGAAACATCCATGATGGGAGAGAACCATGGACCTGATGCCCCTGCAAGTCCCCCCCCCCCTCCACGCTTCTCGCGGGAGGGAGCGGGAGAGATCGAGCCAACAACCCAGGCCTGTGCCCTTGCCTGGACTTACACCTGGGACCTTTCAGTTTGCAGGCCGATGCTCTATCCACTGAGCCAAACTGCCTAGAGCCAAGTCACAAATCTTTTAAATGCTCTTTCTCCTACCCTGGGAAGGGCAGCCACCATCAGAAGTGCACATAACCTTGTTAACTCTCCTGCGATCCCGTCCTTGTCTTGCTCTCTCCCACCTCCACATCATTCTCTCTAAGTTCCCTCCTTCACCCTAAACGCACAGAAGGTGCTAACAGCCACTCCCAGAAGCACGGGAGACCTGCCTCGTGGCGAGGGTCCGTCTGACACAGATACGTGGTTATAACCATTCTCAGTAGGTTTGAGCGTTTCTTACGCAGACCAATGCTTTCTAATAATAATGTTTATTCTGCAAGAACATGAACCACTGGCTGACTGAAATAGTCTTCTGACGGATATAATGCTGAGTGAAATAAGCCCGTCAGAGAAAGACAAGGACTAAGGGTATCACTTATATGTGAAATCTAATGAAGAAAACACACATGCACATCCGATGGAGAAGGCCTCAGGCTACAGAGAGCAGACTGCCGGCTGTGGGAGGGGACGGGCTGAGGCTGGAGGAGAAGGGCGAAGGGATGAGGCAAAGGGAAAGAACAAGAGTCATGGACACAGAGGACAGCAGAGCTATTGCCAGAGGGAAGGGATGTGGGGCACAGGAGGGTAAAGGAGGGATAGTGACAAAGAAACTTGACTTGGGGTGGTGAACAACAGTACAACACATAAATACATAGGTGATGCACTGTAGAACTGTACACCTGACACCTGTATAATTTTATTAACTGATGTCATCCCAACACATTCAATATAGTAAAAAAAAATACTAACTAACTAAATAAATAAATGCATCAATAAATAAAGTTACCCTTTGGTTTTTCTTCTCTCATCTAAAATCACAATAATTTTTGCCTGGCTGGCGTGGCTCAGTGGTTGAGCATCAACCTATGAACCAGGAGGTCATGGTTTGATTCCCGGTCGGGGCACAGGCCCGGGTTGTGGGCTGGATCCCCAGTGGGGAATGTCCCAGAGGCAATGGATCCATGACTCTCTCTCATCACTGATGTTTCTCTCTCTCTCCTTCCTCTCTGACACCAATAAAAGTGTATTTAAAAAAGTTAGAATAAAATGAAATCACAACGCTTTGTATGACGGAGGGGTGAGACATCACTATAAGTTCATGACTATGAGCTGGTCCCTGGCAACATGAGAGGGTACATAGGTCCTCGGGTGACATGGGAGATCCGTTCCTATAGCGACCTAACTCGATTTTCACCATCAGTCGGAACCACCTACATCAGCACCTACGTCCCTCCCATGGAGCACACACAGCAGTAATAAAGGGAAACAGTAAAAAAATTTAAAGAGGACAGTTCCTGACCTTCACTTGTGGTAAATAAATAACAAAAACCATAAAGCACGTATGTACAGACGTTGAAATGACGGAACTTTTTTTTTTTTAAATAAATGGGCGATGTAACCACAAAATGACATAAGTCGAGTCCGATGTAACCCGGGAGCCTACAGGGCTGCCTGTAGTTTCAAAGGAAGGAAAGTCACCTCCCAGGACGGTCTGACCCCAAATCCCTACGGGGCAGGTCCTGGTGGGGGGGGTCATGTTCCAGGGATTTTCATGTGGGTGAGAGAACAGGAGGTAACAGGTTACTGAGTTTGCCGACCACATGGAAACCACACCTGTTCTTTAAAAAGAGTCAGATGTGCCCTGACCGGTGTGGCTCAGTGGATAGAGTGTTGTCCTGTCGATTGAAGGGTCCCGGGTTCGACTCCAGTCAAGGGCATGTACCTTGGTTACGGGTATACTTCCAGTGGGAGGTGTGCAAGAGGCAGCTGATCGATGTTTCTCATCGATGCTTCTAACTCTCTATCCCTTCCCTTCCTCTCTGTAAAAAAGCAATAAAATACGTATTTTTTAAAAAAGAGTGAGATGTAATTGTACTTCAAAGTTTCAGACTATTCTTTGTATGGTACACATTTTTGTCAAATTTAATAACCTTTTCTAAACCTCAGAAAAGAAACGTTATTTTAATGATTCCAGTGGAGTCTGAATTTCGCACCTGCAGTATAATGTATGCGTTCAAATATAACTACATTTTTCATAATTACTCCACCCGTCATTTGATGTATTTTTAAATCTTATTTTAAGTGTGTGTATTCCAGTTCCCCAAATAAGAAGTCTTTCTCCTGATTGAGTATTGCATTAAAATTCCCTCTAATTATTACTTTTGGCTTTGAAATATTATTGATTTAGTGACTCCACTTGAGTTATATTTACCTCATGTCATAGGTGACCTTTATTAGAAGTTTAGTTTAAAAACATTAACAAGAAGATATTTTCCTGTGCAAAACTTGATTCCAATTTTACATTTTTTTGCAGAGAAATTTTTTTTGCTGAGGACAAAGAAAGCTATTGTATCACAGCCATGAACTTCAGTTGGAAAGTGATGTGTTTGTTATAAAAATGAGACATAATGTATCATATGTTATAGCTAATCAAACAATAAATATTTTGCTACCAAATCCAAGCAAGGGTCTTATTAGAAATAACTGTGTAATTTGTATTTTCTACCTTAAGCAGAAATCAGTGATTCTAGACATTGCTCATATTCCCAAGCAAGTGGTCCATAGTGAAGGTTTTGGATTTTGGAGGGGATGACTCTGAAACAATTCTGTTGGTGCAAAATATGTCACTAAAAATATTTGCTCTCTACAAGTGTATTTTTTGGCATGAGAACGTATACTCAAATTAGTGCGAATGTTTAAAATGCTTCTTTCACACTGGAATAGTTTAAAATAGTATAAGTATTTACATTGGGCAACATAAGACTATGATCAGATCACAGTCCACACCCCACCACCCAACCTTAGCCCCCAGCATCCAACAGGGTTCACTTGCTTGTCCTTCACATTCTGTTTTCTCTTGTCTCCTAAAAACCTCGAATCATACTGACTGATCTCCTTACCTCCCTCCACACACCCAACCTAACAAAAATCCTGTTGGCTTGCCTTCGAAATACATCCAATTTCTGACCACACCCTCTCTTCTCCTCTCACTTGGATTAGTTCAAACACATTTCTCTTTTTTCCTCTATCTACCCATACCCCATCCACACATAATCCAGCCACCATAGTAGGCAGAGTGACCCTTTTAAATCTAAATTTATCTTGCTGCCTTTCTGCTCACAACCCTGAATTGACTTCTGGTTTCATTCACAATAAAAAGTGAATGTTCTTGAAATGCTCTATGAGACCCTACGTAATCTGGTTTTCCGTTAAGTTGCTGTTCCATCTACCCTGGGCTCTGCTTGCCCTGCCCCAAGCATGTTAGCTTCCTTGCTGTAGCTCATAAAGCAGGCGCCGTGCCACTTGGAGACTTGGCCTTTTCTGCTCCCTCCTTCAGAACTGTTCTTGAACATCTGCGTGGCTGCTGTCTAAGTCAATTTGTGCTGCTGTAACAAAAATACCTGGATTGCATGGCTTACAAACAACACACATTTATGTACAGTAGAAATCAATAACAGGAAAATGGCGGCAAAATCCCCAAACACCGCAAGATTCAATACACTCTTCTAAGTAGTCATAGGTCAGAGACATATGGAGGAAAAGGGTCTCCACAGCCTGACCTCACAGGGCGACCTGATCATAAATTCCTGGCTGGTGTGTAGTCATGTGCTGGGATATCACTTCTTTAGCAAAAGACGTACCTTTGCCTCAAGCAAGTCCTGTCCACTGTGTCCAGGTCCAGATTGAAACGCCCTCCGAAATGAAACCATCCACCCCACCTTGCTTTCTCTCCCATTCACGCCATCTTTTCTCCAGTCCCTCTTCAGTCCCAAGTGTATAAAGCAAGCTGCAAAATCCCAGTCTAAGAAGAATTTTTCTCAGCTGTGACCACTTGCTTCCTGGCATATCCTGGTGTTTTGTTTTGTTTTCTTGCATGTTTTTCTGTTTTGTTTTGTTTTTGCTTTTGTTTTTATAAAATAAATTTTAAATAGAAATTTGCTACAGGTTTGAACATTCTTACACTGACAGGAGAAATCACCATCTGGCAGGGCATGTGATAACTGAGGAGGTTGTGAATTTGGGGTAGACAGAAACTCTGTATTTTGCTTATTTTTGCTTTGAAACTAAAAGTGTTCTAAAAATAATATTTTTTTTAGTTTAAAAAAGGGAATGGGTTATTGATTCAGGCAGTGACTTGATTAATTTGATCAGAATTACTCAGTGTAAAAAACTATCTCAAAAGGTCACGTACCACACGAATCCATTTATATGCCATTCTTATTACGATAAAATTATAGAGATGAAAATAGATCACTGTCGCCAATGACGGTGGTAAGGCAGGATGAGATGTAACAACCTGAAGTAGAGCTTTGTGAAAGAATCCTTCTTAATTTTCAGTTTTGCAATAGTTACATGAATCTACATGTGCTAAAATGGCACAGAACTGCACACACACAGTATGCTTTCTTCCTCTCTATCTATTGGAGGAAACTTGGCAATGCCGACATGGAGCTCCCTGTATTTTTTTTCATTGCTATAAACCTACAATAATTTGAAATAATAAAATAATAGAAAGAAAAATTAGTTTTTGATGATGTAGCTTCAGTCTAAAGACCAAAAGAATTGTAACTAGTTTTTGTTTGTTCAGTTTATCTTCACCCAAGGATAGTTTCCCATTGATTTTTAGAGAGTGGAAGGGAGAGAGAGAAAGAGATAGAGAAACATGGATGTGAGAGAGATATTGATTGGTTGCCTCCCGCAGGTACCCTGACCGGAGCTGGTGATTGAACCTGCAACCAGGGTTCATGCCCTTGACCAGGGATAGAACCCTTGACCCTCCAGTGCTCTTACCACCGAGTAACACTGGCTGGGGCAAGAATTGTAATTTTTATCTCCACTTAGCGGTTTCTGTTTGTAGGTGTATTGAAGGTTCCCAATTCTGTTTCTAGGTTTGATGATCCCCTGGTGGGACTCACAGCATTCAGCATACAGTTGTACTCAGGTCTACAATTTAACAGCAAAAGAATACAGAGAAAAATCAGCAAAGAGAAAGAAGAATGGGGTAAAGTCTGGGAAACCAAGAGCAGCCTCCCAAGGTTCCTCTCCCCGTGGAATCACACAGGACAGGCTTCATTCCCCAGCAACGAGTTGTGACAACCCGTGTGAAGTGTTGCCAACCCAGAAAACGCATACATAATCACCACCCATGATTGTATTGGGCCTGGTCACATAGTTGCCGTGTGCCTGCCATGTACCAAAATTCCAGACTCTGAGAAGGGACGTGGTGTTCAGTGTGGATAATATTGTTGTACAAGCACTTCAGGAGCAGTGAGCAACTCTTATCAGCGGCACTGTGGGAATTCCAAAGCCCACGTCCCCGGATGCTAGCCAAGGGCAAGGCTTTTGAGCTGGTCTTTTCAAGGCTGGCATATGAAGCTACATTTGACTTTTTCCTGTACAGGACTCATGCACATTGCAGATTTAAGCAAATAAGTAAATATATTAACATTAAGAAGAGTCATTGTTCATGTTATGGGAAGGGAGTGATATAAATACAGAACAGAATGGATAAGATGACAGTGAAACGTGTGATGTTGATTTTGAATTAGATATATCAGTATAAACTCATTATTGCATAAAAGCTATCATCTATCTATCTATAATCCATCATCAATCTATAATCTATTATCTATCTGTATCTTTCTATCTATCTATCTATCTATCCCTATCTATTATCTATATCTATCTGCCTACATTCCTACAAACCTACATGCCCATAGTTCTCTTTATTAAAGGAATCCAAGTGCAATGTCAACCAATAGAAATGAACACATCTAGCAATCATATCTTACTTTTTAAAACTCATTCTCCACTTAATGAAACTGGGAATTTGAAAGAAATGTTGATTCTGAGGCTGGCACAGGGAAAGTACAGAATAAGCCTGGAACTTAAAGAAATATATTATTTAATGCCAGAAAGTAAGAAAATAGTAAAAAAAAAAAAAAAAAAAAATTGGGGGGAGGAAGGGGGAAAGTCAGATTAAAGTTGTTCCTGCTGGCCAATTTTGGCACAACTTCAAGTTAAAATAGTATAGCAAATACAGTGGTTGTATCCTACTGAGTATAAATTTATAGTGATTAAATATGTTAATAAATAAACAGAAGCATGTGTGTGGATAACAGATTTAAAAATCTCAATGCAACCATTTTCACATTCTTGATTCAGGCAAGAATTTTCTATAACTGGGGAAATATGAGTCATAATTTTATGAGGTAGAGAATATTTACATCACCTCAAAATAGTGCCAAACATGCTATTTATTAATGAATTTGTCTAAGAGATGCCACCTTGATTGAATATGTCCAATTAACACATAAAGACTAGAAGTCACTGACATTATCTCCCCCTAATGTGTTGTATTTGGAAGGACAAAATATTACTTACGTAGAATTATAGCCAAAAATACACAGTCTAAACTAATTGTGATAAAGCAATAAGATAAATCCATACATTCTCCTAAAAATATAAGTGTCATGAGATGCAAAGAAAAGCTGAGGAATTGTTCATAGGTAAAGCCTGCTAAAAGACACACAAGTAATAAAATACATTATCCTGGATTAGATTCTCACTTGAAAAAGCAATTTAAAAGACACTATTGGGACAATGGGCAAAATTAGAGCATGCTCAGTGTATTAGATATAATTACTATATCAATGTCAATTTCCTGAGTCTGTTAGTTGCACTATGGACATGTCAGGAAATTGTCTTGTTCTTAGGAGATTCATGCTGAATTATTAAAGAACTAGAGACCCAATGCATGAAATTCATGCAAGAGTTGGCCTTCCTTCACCTGGCTGCTGGTACTGGCTTCCCTCTGGCGCCCTGGACCAGGGCTTCCCTCGCAGCCCCAGCTTCATCTGGAAGGATGTTTGGTCTAATTTGTATATTATGCTTTTATTATTACAGATAATGGATTATGATGTCTGTAATTTACTCTTAAATATTTATCCAAAAGGAAAAAATATATCAGCGATAAATGGAAGGAGGTAGATGATATACTAAATGTGGCAAAATAATGAAAATCAGTAAATATACAGAGAGGTACACAGATGCTCAATGGACTATTCTTACAAATTCTGTATAAATTTGAGTATTTTTTTTCAGCAAGCTTTTACATAAAATAAATGTAAGAAATAGTTTTCATATGGATGGTAAATTAATCAAAATAAAGCTAGACACTTTTGAAATGGTATTAAAAAAATGAGTACATTGACTGACCCTAACCCATAGAAGTGGGAAAAAAGCCATGTGGAATTTTCATACCATTTTAAAATTATTTAAATTACATTAACATTGAAAGCATTATGTTCCTACCTAGTACATTCACCTGCAAACCCTGCTTCCAACCACGTCAGCTTTGTAGTTCTCTCTGAAGTTACTCTGCTGCTCTTAGATGAGTGATTTTGCTTTCTCTAGGTGGAAAGCTGACTCATTATTAAGAAAGCCTTACTCATTAGGGCATCATGTGTGTGTGACAGGAACCACCATTACAGCACCCTTCAGGAGCTAGGCTCTCAGCAATTCCCTTGGCATCCCTGGTATCTCAATGCTGGACAAAGGCTGATGTCTGGGCAACCACAGATGGACCACAGCGCACAGATTCTTCCATCCCTCATTATGAAGTAAGACTCTTCCCATTAGCTTCCCTGAGGAACACTAATTGGAGACTAGTCCACATTAAAGGGGTTCCTTAGGCAACACAGAGAATTTCAGAAGCCAGCTTTCCTCTACTTTATAAATCTTTTTTTAAAAATTGATTTCAGAGAGGAAGAGAGAGGGAGAGAGAGATAAAAACATCAATGATGAGAGAGAATCATGGATCAGATGACTCCCGCATACTCCCCACTGGGGATCAAGCCCACAACCCAGACATGTACCCTGACAGGGAATCGAGCTGTGACCTTCTAGTTCATAGGTCAATGCTTGACCCCTGAGCCATGCCAGCCAGGCATATTGTATAAATCTGGATAGAAATGTGAAGACAAATATTTCAACATTCTCAAAAGTATTGAACACACATTCTCTAAGATTTCTCAACCAGACAAAGTGGTTTGTGTTTCCTGTGATAGAGAACCAACTATAGAGAGAGATAAATGGGAAAATGCATTTGCATGAATTGGCAAGAGGGGGGCAGGAGCAGAGGTTCTGGGAGTGGAGTCCTCCATCCACATTCCTGTGAACTGGGTCTGACAGCCCAGATTCTCGTTTCTGGTCTTAGAAAGGATGGAGTTCTCAGGCCATCGTATTCTTTCCTGTCCGGCTCAGCAGCTCTACTTACAAATTCTCTGGCTTGGACTTTGGATGTTATCAAGCAGCTAACAACACTTACACTCCATGCTTTACTAGTACCTGCTATAGACGGACTGTTTGTGTCTCCTCCAAATTTACGTGTTAAAAATCCTACCTCAGATGGTCTGGTGTGGCTCGGTGGTGGAGCACCGATCTATGAACCAGGAGGTCAGGGTTTGGTTCCTGGTCAGGGCACATGCCCAGGTTTTGGGCTAGATCCCCAGTAGGTGGTGTGCAGCTGATCAATGGTTCTCTCTCACTATTGCTGTTGATATCTCTCTCCCCATCTTTTCCTATCCTATCTAATAAAGGAGTAATATGTAAATTAGGTGTCATTGCATCACAAAGATGGCCGTCCCCATAGCCACAAGATGGCGGCATCCATAGCCACATCCTATCTAATAAAAGAGTAATATGCAAATTAGGCATCACTCTGTCACAAAGATGGCCACTCCCGTGGCCACAAGATGGCAGTGCCCAGTCCGGCTCAGCCCCACCACTGAAGTGGTCAGGTCTGTTAGCCAGGCAGGTGGCGGGGGAGGAGGAGGCCTGAGGGGCGGAACAGGCAATCAGAGGGGACTGGGGATCCCCTGCCCAGGCCAGAAGCCTTTGCCAGAGGCTGCCAGTAGGGCAAGGATGGAGCCGGCAATGGCAGGGGGCAGGATCAGAGCCCATGATCGCAGAGGCTTGGGCTCTGTGAAGCCAATGATCGGAGAGGCGTGGGGGTCTTCTACCCAGGCAAAAGAGTAATATGCAAATTAACCCCCACTCCTCACAAAGATGGCGGCAGCCAGGGAGCTGTAGTGAGGCAGGAGGCTTGCGTTGCCCCGGCAATGGAGAAAGCCAAGATTCCCACCTGCTCTGCAGGCTCTAAGCTCCACTCAAGGCAACAAAGTTTCAATTGCAGAAGGTAAATAAACCCAAGATACCTGTTTCTAGCCGGCAGCTTTGAGCAGGACTGAGGCAACAAAGTTTCAATTATAGAAGTTAAATAAATACCAGATATCTGCTTCTAGCCTGCGGCCATGGCCAGCCTGTTAATAGCCTTCAACCCCTCACCCAGTCTGGTCAGGCACCCCAGTATAGACCCCACACTGAAGGAGCTGAGGCCAGCCTGAAAACAGTCCTTTACTCAGGCTGACCAGGCACCCCAGTGGGGACTCCCACCCTGAAGGGACTGTGACCAGCCTACAAATAGCCATCAGCTCTTTACCCAGGCTGGCCAGGCACCCCAGCAGGACACCCTTCAGGGCAAACCAGCCAGCCCCCACCTGTGCACCAGGCCTCTGTTCTATATAATAAAAGGTTAATATGCAAATTGACACTGACAGCAGAACAACTGGGAATGACTGGTCACTATGACACACACTGGCCACCAGGGGGCAGACGCTCAATGCAGGAGCTTCCCCCTGGTGGTCAGTGCGCTCCCACAGGGGGAGCTCTGCTCAGCTACAAGCCAGGCTGATGGCTGCCAGTACAGCGGTGGTGGCAGGAGCCTCTCCTGCTAAGGATGTTGCGCTAAGGATGTTGGACTACAGCTTAGGCCTGCTCCCTGCTGGCAAGTGGACATCCCCTGAAGTCTCCTGGGCTGCCAGGGTGATTTCTGACTACCAGCTTAGACCTGATCCCCCAAGAAGCAGGCCTAAGCCAGCAGGTGGACATCCCCTGAGGGTTCCCAGACTGCGAGAGGGCATAGGCCGGACTGAGGAATCCTCCCCCCTGAGTGCACAAATTTTTGTGCTCCAGGCCTCTAGTATATATAAAGAAAGGGCCCAGAGAGCTAGTTTGTCCTTCCCACCTTATGAAGTTACAGTGGAAATACTATTGTCTAGCGAGCAGGTTCTCACCAGACACCGAACCTAACCTTGACCCCCAGCCTCCCCAGTTATGAGAGAGAGGCTTTTGTTACTTAGAAGGTGCACAGTCTATGATTTCTGTTAAAGCAGCTGAGTGGGTTGAGACACTGCACTTTGGTCTCCTGCTACTATCCCTGGAGGCAAAGTGAGTGAACGGTCTGGGAGTGTCTCAACACCCAGCACATTCTCACCCTCCTCCCTCCCCCCCATTCACATCTGGCTGAGAGTGCAATATGTGACCGTCCTCAGTCCTCAGGGTACAAACCAAAGCAAACCCAGCAGCCTGGTGGATCATTTAATGCCAGAGCCAGCGCCCTGTGAGGAGATAGAAACCCAGCCCTGTCTCCACACACAGCAGGGGAGAATCAGCCAGCCTGCATCGGCACAGCTGACATAGGATTAGAGCACTGTATTGACGAAACACCCCCATATGTGTCATAAAAATGGCTTTATTTGCAGATTACGCATCCCAAATATAAACATTTTAATTACAGTTCCTTTTGAGATACTTACCACTAACAAATGTATGTCTCATGCACAAGACATATGGCCCCTTCAGGTGGATGTTCAAACAAATACACACAAAGCTAACATGAGATGCTAATGTTGCTTAGCATGCAAATGGCTCTCAGAAATCTATTATAAAAATATACCTTGTTCTATTTTGTGCTTAAGAGTTACTAACACTAAATTTTAAAAGAATATTTCAGTGAATAAGAAAATAAAATTTATAATTTTTAATGAAACAATTCATTTGAAGATATCAATGCCTGTAAATTTGTTCAAATTATAAAAGTTTGATAAAACAATGTCTCAGCAAAAGTTATTATTTTTTTCTTTAGAATTTTATCTTTCTTTAAAAGAGTAACAGTACAATGGAATGTTTTATAACTATAATAAAAGCTTGTTTAAAAATTTTAATGCATTTAAACGAATATTCTCTGAGATAATATTCTAATTAGCAATATTAAAATAAATGGTTACTCGAAACACAACTACAGTGATTTTGTTTTTGTTATAATTTAAACTAATTGAGTTCTTCCTAGAGAAACATGCCTGGGGATCAAGACACTTAGTTATACTCATTTAGTTTTAATTATTTATTCACATTAAAAATGAGGAAATCATGTGAATAGAAAGTAGTATTCCTTCATATTGTATTATCCGTCTCTCAGCCCCCAGCTTTTTATCAATAAACTCTCTTCCTATCATTTTTTGTTCCAATATGAGATGAGACTCTAAATAAACCTAGACTGACTTCCACAGACATATTTGATAATTTTATTGTTTAAAATAATGTGATCATTTTATGACTACTTATATGTAGAGGTTGAACACTGTTAACATGTGACAGAAGTAAACCCATATTAATTATTTTCCAATAAATTCTTTTGTGTCTAATAGTAATACCATGGGGAATGCCCCCCCCACCTGCCATTTATGGTCAACTTATATTTAAGAAGAAAGCCAAGTACATTCAATACAATAAAAGGTGCTGGGAAACTGGAAAATCATATGTAGAAAAATTAAATTGGACACCCATCTTATATAATTCACAGAAATTAATGTAAAATGAGTTATAGACTAAAACTATACTGTACAGTTTATAGGGTCCAATACCATAAACCTCCTGGGAAATAACAGAGGGAAGTAGCTCACTGACATTGGTCTTGGCAATGAGTTTTCATACATGACACACATACACACACACACACACAAAAAAAAACACACACACACACAAAACCACAAACATTAATACTACAATCAAGTGGGACAACATCAAATTAAAAAGCTTCTGCACATAATAATAAAATAACTAAAAATAAAAGGCTTTGGTCAATATACATACTTAATGCAATGCCCATCCAAATCCCAATGTCATTTTAAGAAATAAATAGAACAAAATGTATTAGATTTGTATGGCACCACACAAGACCCTGAAGAGCAAAATAATCTTGAGGAAAAAGAGCAAAGCTGGTGGTATCACAGGCTACAATTTCAAAAAAGCAACAAAAGGCAAAACAGCATGAAGCTGGCGGAAAGGCAGACACACAGACCAATGAAATGGACGTGAGAGCCCAGAAGTAAGCCCACGAGTGTCTGGGCAAATGGTTTTTGCTAAAGTTAAAACTCACAATGTAGAAAAGAAGGCCTCTGCAATCAATGGTGCTGGAGAACTGGAAGACCACATGCAAAAGAATGCAACTAGGCTGTGTACAAATTCACTCAAAATGGCTCAAAGTCCTAAAAGTAAGACCTGAAACAATAGGAGAAAACAAGCATCGGTACTAAACTTTTGGACCTGGGACTTAGAGAAGATTTTATAAAATTTACCCAAAAGATAAAATAAGTAAAGGCAAAAATAAATGAACGGGACAATAGCAAACTTAAATGTGTCTGCCCTCAAAAGAAGCTGCCAACAAAACCAAAAGCAACCAACTGACTAGGAGGAGATATTTGCAAACAACAGTTCCCACAAGGGGTTAACTTTTAAAATGCATAAGGAACTCCTACATCTCAACACCAAACAAATAACCCATGAAAAGAATCGGCAGAGAACCTGGACCGACGCTTCTCCCAAGAAGACATACAAATAGACAATAGATTATGAAAAGACGTTCAACTTCACTAGCTTTAAGGAAATGCAGGTCAGAACTACCCTGAGCTACCACTGCACCTGTTAGAATTGCTATCATCCACAAGACAAGTGACAACAGGGCTGGGGAGGTTGTGAAGAAAAAGGAGCCCTCATCCCCCTCATCCACTGCTGGAGGGAACGCAAACTGGGACAAACCACTATGGAAAACAGTGTGGAGGTCCCTCAGAAATTAAGAATAGAATTACTACATAAGCCAGCAACCCCTCACCTGCATATCTACCCAAAAATTTGAAAATATTTATTTGCAAAGATATATGGATCCCTACGTTTATTGCAGCATTAATTGCAATGGCCCAAACATGGAAACAACCAAAGTGTCCCGCGATAGAGGGCTGGATAAGGAAGATGCCCATACACACAATGGAGCACCACTCAGTCATAAGAAAGGATGAAATAGCGGCATTTGCGACAACGTGGATGAGCCTTGAGAATATCATGCTAAGTCAAATAAGTCAGACGGAAAAATCTAAGAACCATGTGATTTCACTCCTAGGTGGATATCAAACTGAAAGAAACAAATGAACAAACAAAAATGCATAGACACAGACATCAGTGTGGTGGTTACCAGAGAAGAGGGGGGGAGTTGGGATTAAGGGGGTCAAATACTGTACATGGTGATGGAAGACGATCTGACTGTGGGCGGTGGGCATGCAATGTAACGTACAGATCACGTGTCAGAGAAATGTCCACTTCAAACCTAAACGACCTTATTAACCAATGTCACCACAATAACTTTAATGAATAAATAAATAAAAGGCAACCTATAGAATGGGTGAAAGTGTTTGCAAACCACATATCAAACAACAGGTTAATATCCAAAATGTACAAAGAATTTACAACTCAATAAAAAATTGGATTATAAAACAGGCCAAGGCTATTTTCTCAGGGATGATCCTTCCCCATGAGAAGACATTTTCTTATGCCCTTTTCACTGGATTCTCGTCTCACTCTGAAAATAACATTTGCTATAATAACGTATGTGAAATATTTTATTTATTGATTAATAATGGCCTTACTATTTACTAGAGGCCCAATGCATGAAATTCGTGCAAGAGGCTAAGCCCTCACAGCCCAGTTGGCCCTTGTGGGGTCTCACAGCCCCTTCCAGCCCCTGCTTTGTCTGGAAGTTCGTCCTGATGGTCATTCTGCTGTTCAGTCTAATTAGCATATTAGCTCTTTATTATTTAAGATTTCAGGTTAACTAGGCGATCATTAGCTAAGTGCCCTTACAGGGTTTGGACTCTTTCTAATTCGGTTCTGTTTCTATGGCTCCCAAGCATGTCATTTGCAAGGTTTCCTCCATTTTTAGAAGCATTTATTTAGATAGCAAAGTGGACTTCAAATAAGTCTTTTAAGGATCCATCAATAGTGTAAAGTTAAACAATAAAAGCTAAGCATTTCTTTGATTTCTGACAGATTCTCATATAAATAGGTAATATAGTGTTTTCTTTTTTTTCTTGCTCTAAACAAATTTCAGTTAATTTAGACCTTTTTCCCTTACCTACATTTAAAACTGGTTCCTAGCAAATCAAAGCATAATGAAAACAGCTGAGAAAATACATGCTTTTATTCAGATTCGAATGTCAATTTCATTCAAAGAACTAGGAAAGAGGAGCTGCTTGGAGAGATAAGTGATTAAACACCTTGCATTATCTATTCAAGCTATAATTAAAATTTATGTATAAATCCTGCAACATCAAAAACTATTTTAAAAAATTTAAAGTAATAAATGCAATCTTTTGAAAAAAAATCATACACAATATGAATATATAGTTGACATTTTCTTTGATGCATTTTACTCTTTGCATCTAATTTATTCTTTTCAAGTTGCATTCTATGATGGATTCCAACCATTTTTCAAAAGTTTTGACCATTATTTAAAAACGAAAAAAAAAGAAAAGGACGCTTGAGGAAAAGTCCCTTTTCTAAATCAGATAAAGCCAGAGCTATGCTATAAACTGGTATTAGACGTTCACATTCCAATTTGTTCTCTTCCCTCTGTGAGGGACAGGAAATTGCAGAACACAGGCTATATGTCAGTCACGATTGGTGCAGTGTTGACAAAATAATAACCCTCGTGCAATAACAACTGATGATAATGCACAGAATCATACGGTAGATGCATACCATATGTCATCTTTGTAGGGATTTGAATATCACAAAAAACACAAAAATTGAATGTATCATTTATTAACCATCTGTTGCTTCTGCTCTGGTACTCAGAACGGCACAAACTAACTGTAATCCTCAACTTCCCCTCTGAGCAGCACCCCGGCCTCACTGGTACCTTCTCCCACCTCTTGTCCCATATTCATGGAAACAGGGTTTAGTTGAGTTGTGTCTTTGTTGATGGTGAAACAGGTGGAACTTAGGAGTGCAGAGAGAGAGATTATTTGAGCAGTAGAGTTGAGTAAATGAAAAGACAAATTAATTAACTTGTCAAATTCTCAGCAAGAATGCCAAGGTTTCTTGCATTACTAAGTATTATTTCTCAATGGTAGAGAGAATCTGTTTCTACTGATGACTCAATTTGTAGTTCTAGCTACAAATTAGAATGGATTTGCAGGAGTTGTGCATGGTACTGAGAAATAGTTTGTATTATTAATCAATTATTTACCAATTATTAAAATAGTTTGTATTATTAATCAATTTATTAACTTCTACTTCTGACAGTTACTAAAATATGCTTATTCTTTTTGTTTATTACAAATGTCTTGAGTTTAGATTTATTGTATATGCTTGAAGTTTGATCATTTCAAACTTATCACATGGTTTTATCTTTCTATGCTACTCCAGCTAAAGTCTTCTCATTCAAACTTCTCCTGAAACTTGAGACCATTTAAAATTCACCTCTTGGCTGTAACTGGTTTGGCTCAGTGGATGGAGTGTCGGCCTGTGGACTGAGAAGTCCCAGGTTCAATTCCAGTCAAGGGGATGTACTTTGGTTGTGGGCACATCCTCAGTAGGGGGCGTGCAGGAGGCAGCTGATAGATGTTTCTCTCCCATCGATGTTTCTAACTCTCTATCCCTCTCCCTTCCTCTCTGTAAAAAGTCAATAAAATATATTTTAAAAAATAAAATAAAATTCACCTCTTGTGTTTTGGAGGATGTGGATAAAATGGAATCCTAGTTTAATGCTGGTGGGAATGCAAACTGGTGCAGCCATTATGAAAAACGCTATGGAGTTTCCTCAAAAAATTTAAAATGGAACTCCCTTTTGACCCAGTGATCCCATTTCTGGGAATATATCCTAAGAGACCCAAAACACCAATCAGAAAGGATATATGCACCCCTTTATTTATAGCAGCACAATTTACAATAGCCAAGATCTGGAAACAGCCCAAGTGCCCATCAGTAGGTGATTGGATAAAAAAGCTGTGGTACATCTACACCATGGAACACTATTCGACTGTAATAAAAGAAGGACTCCTTACTATTTGCAGCAGCATGGAGGGACCTGGAGAATATCATGCTAAGTGAAATAAGCCAGTCCGAGAAAGACAAGTATTGCATGACCTCACTCATAGGTGGGATCTAATGAACAAAATAAACTGATGAATAAAATAGATCCAGAGACATGGAAGCAAAGAACAGACTGATGACTCTCAGAGGGAAAGAAGGGGTGGAGAGTGGGAGGGGACAGGTTAACCAGGAGTTGATATGCACATATGCATAACCCATGGGCACAGGCAGTAGTGTGGTTAAGGTCTGGGAGGAGCGGGTGGGGGATGGAGGAGATCAATGGGAAAAAAACAACCAACAAACAAAGGGGCCATTGGTAATACTTTCAACAATAAAGATGAATTAATGAATAAATAAATCAATTCCACTTCTCGCCTGAACAAATTCCGTTCCCATTGGATTGAGCGGCACCTGAGCTGAGTGAGGATCTGGATATGCTACCAGCTCTGGCCTCATTGGCTGAAGCCACTGGATTGTTCCCTCTACGTGTCACTTAGGTCATTGTCACCAAAGCACTGAGATGCTGAAAGAGCAGCTTTGTCCAGACCTTCCTCCCTGAAGGTGTGTGTGGCACCACGTGAAAACCCTGGGGGACAGAGGTCGGATCCCACCCAGGTGGTTCCTACAAGCCATGACTCCCCGTTCAGAGACAAATGGCATGGCTTTAGTGCTTATTCCTTCTGTAAACTTATGCTTCTAATTATTTCCCTCGATGCAGAAGCAACAATATGGATTCTTGCATCTTCGTCTGCATTTAATGTGCTGCATATGCTTTTTAACTTAGAATCAATAATCTCCTTGCTCTTGCACTAACTTGCAAATATCTTGTTCCAAAGGAAATTTCCACTGAGATAATTTGTAACATTATCAGCACCCAGTGCATGATCTAGATGCAATGAAATGGCTCCAATAGTCTAGGGGAAAACCCTTGAATATGAAACATGATTTTAGTTTGAAATAATTTTTAAAAACCTCACAGCTGAACTGAAATGACATGTGAACCTTCTGATGAAAACATTATAATGGGAATAATAGATGTTCCATATTATTATTATTTTAAATATGTTTCTCTTGCTTCTTGTGTGAAACTGCTGATCTGTTCATCGCTGTCTCTAGGTGGTCTTAGATTTAGGGCTTTCAGAACAGAGAAACCCTTTCATGAGTAGACACACCTGAAGAATTGCTACTGGTCAGCTAGGGCTGCATAAAAGAACATCATAACTGGGGGGCTTGAGCGACAGACATTGATTTTCAGGTAGTTCTTGAGGCTAGAAATGCAAGTTAAGATGCCAGCAAGGTTTCTCCTGAGGCCGCTGTCCTTGGTTTGCAGATGGCCTTTCCCTGTGCACACAAATGCTGGGGCTGCTTGCTGTTTCCAGTGGTCCTATGGGATGAGAACCACTCACATCCTCATTTATCCTTAATGACCTCCCCAGAGGCACTCCTCCAAATATATTCACATGGGGAGGGAGGTTCCCATCTATACATGTAGGGGAACACAGCTCAGTCCATAACAAGGTTGAGACATTTCATGGACAAAATATCCCACTGAGGTTCAGAGAGTGTGTGCGATGTATCTCAGGACACACCAGACTTCACACCCTCAAGTTCTGACTTTGGTCTACATTTTCTCTCAGTCATGCTGCCTTCCCCAAAGGGCATTAGAAATAGATCCACAGGAGAAGAAATTCTGAGAGAGGAAGCCAAAGCAAAACCAAAGGAAAAGCTAAGGAGAAGTGAAAATATTCTGAAAGCCGTATTTTTTCAAAGGCAGAAATTTTTTTTATTCAGTTCTAAATTGTATCTCAACTTACGAGAATATGATTTCGCTATCTCTAAAAGGCTAATATGCAAAGTGTCCCTCCTACTGTCTGACCGATCACTATGACGCACACTGACCACCAGGGGTAGAATCTCAATGCAGGAGCTGCCGAGCTGCAGTGACTTGGCAGCGGTGGATCTCGGGTGATGCACCCCGAAACCAGAGAGGAGGGAGCCAATTCCTTGCAGGGCCACGTGATTCCACCTCCAGCGTGGGTTATGTTGTTGCTGGGGCCCTGTCGGCCCGAATCTGGTTTACTGCACATGTGCGTTTGCGTTCCACACCCTCTACAACAGCAACTTTGCAGAGTGCCCTCTCGAACTCTGGGACCCCTCACGGGATGTTGGAGAGATGGTTTCAGCCTGATCCCCCCAGCCCGGGCTGAAGGACCCCACGTGCTGGAGGGATCCCGCTCACTCGACAGACACCGGGGAGAGACCATGGGAGGAGGGCTCCAGGGCGTGTCTGACCTGTCTCGCCCAGTCCTGCCCCACTGGCCACCTTCTAATTAAATTCTTTTCAATGTGCACGAATCTGTGCACTGGGTACTAGTAAAATATAAATGCAACTTGTTTTATATAATTGTCAATTAAATGGTTGATTAACCTTTTTGCTAAGCACTCCCTGTTATATCACTATTAACATTAATGTAAAAGTCACAGTAAATTTTAAGGTAGTATCATAAATCCAGAAACATCAAAATTAAAACCAGCCATCAATACAATGGAAGTCAGTAAGAATCTATTTCACACATAAAAAGTTTGTGAACTTGGAGCTTTTAAGTCCAAAAACTGATATGAAACTCAGAGGCCTCCTTACAGGATGGCTTGTAACTGGAAATGAGGAGTCTGTTAGATCTTTAACAATGTTTAATGTTCGGTTATTAAAATGGGGGCTTCCGGACTCCTGTGCACATGTGCATGTGTGTGCATGCACACACATGGAGAGAGAGAAACAGAGAAAGATAATTAAGGAATTGGCTCACAAGCTTTGGAGGACTCCAAGCCCAGCAGGCTATAGTCAACTTTATAATTTCTAGTCTGAAGCAGGCTGTCTAGAGGTTCAGGCCTTGGATTGATTGGTAACCCCCCCATTATTATAGAAGGTAATCTGTTATATTCGAAGTAAACTGATTCAGATGCTAATCACGTCTAAAAAAAAAGTGCCACAGGGAAGCAGGGAGATGGTGTTGGACTAGAAACTGGGTGCCATTGCCTAGAGAAGCCGATACATAAAATTAACCGTTAGTCCCCAGAGCATCTCTCCTCTGATGTGTGAGACTACATTTTACCCTTTTAAATCACAGTCTCAAAGCTTCATTTCCCTTCTCTATCCTGATGCGTGAGTGGCAG